>LOEQ01005277.1:131098-146487 GCA_001685075.1 Bramus lutescens
ATTATTCTTAGGTTTGGTCTTTTCATGGTGTCCCAGATTTCCTGGGTGTTTTGTATTAAGAATATTTTTGATTTAATGTTTTCTTTGACTGATTAATGTATTTCCTCTATTCTGTTGGTGATGGGCATCTATAGTTCCTGTTCACTTACCCAGATTTTCCATTTCCAGAATTCCCTCAGTTTGTGTTTTCTTTATTGCCTCTATTTCAATTTTGAAGTCTTGGACTGTTTTCTTTACCTGTTTGATTATTTTTACTTGACTTTCTTCACTTTCTTTAAGGGATTTACTGATTTCTTCTAATCTTTTGTTTGTTTTGTCCTCAATTTCTTTAAGGGAATTTTTAA
The DNA here is from genome assembly GCA_001685075.1 of Bramus lutescens. Classification (NCBI taxonomy): domain Eukaryota; kingdom Metazoa; phylum Chordata; class Mammalia; order Rodentia; family Cricetidae; genus Bramus; species Bramus lutescens. The sequence goes on from LOEQ01005277.1 coordinate 131,443, forward strand.
TTTCATCTTTAAGTGATCCTAACATCTTCATAAAGTTATTTTTAAGGTCATTTTTTTGTCTGCTTCGTCTGTGTTGGGATGTTCAGGTCTTGCTGTTGTAGAACCACTGGGTTCTGGTGGTGTCATACAGTCCTTTATGTTGTTGGATGTATTCTTACACTGATGTTTAACCATCTCTTCTTCCAACTCTTGGAGGTAGTTCTTGTGCCTATAGGAGCTGCTGATGTTGCCTGAGAGGGCTATCCGTGGGGAGAATGCTGGGGTGTATGGGGGTAGGCAGCGGAGGGTGTCTTCTGGGAACCGAGTCCAGTGGTGCCACCTGCTTGCAGGTCTCTCAGCTGCTGGCAAGCTCCAGGTTTTTGTTTGTTTTTATTATATAAGATTGTTAATCAAGTAAGTACAATCATCTGTATTATTCTATATTAATTATTTTTTTATGTCATGACCACAGAGCACAGTTTTGTGGAGCTGATTCTCTCCTTCAACTTCTACTTGGATTCCAGGGTTTAAACTCAGGTCAGCAGCAGTAGCAAATGCTTTTATCCACTAAAAACATTTTTATCCTGAGCTATTGCTCAGGCCCAGCATATGTTAACTAAGGTAATGTTGCTGTTGTTGAAATCACAGTCTATACCCCCAAAAGCCAGGTTTTGTTGCTCATCCTCAGGAAGTCAATTAAAACACAAATACAGGAACGGTGGTGGCACACGCCTTTACTCCCAACACTCAGAAGGAAGAAGCAGGTGGATCTCTAAATTCGAGGCCAGCCTGGTCTATAGAGCAAGTTCCAGGATAGTCAAAAAGCCAAATTAAAAAATAATAAATAAATAAGTAAAAATTTTAAAAAAGCAAAATAACAGAAGACTAAATTTATATAAAGAAAAAACCACAAATATGTAGTGAAAAGTAGAAGTGGGAGACTTATTCTACCTGGCCACTTTGGGGAGAGACAAAGACCCCCAAGGATCTCCCACAATTCAATCTTTGGGGTCCTGAAACGCGATTAAGAAGAAGGCCAGGGATATGTGTGTCTAAGAAGTTTAGTCTGGATGTGGTCCTACCAACGACTGACCCATCACTGTCTGAGATTCATCTAAGCTGTGAAGACATATCTAGACATTAAGTAACCTAATTTGTAACATTATAATAAAATCTATTATCTCTTAGCAATCATACCAATAGCAAAACTAGCCCATTTTAACATTGACCAGCTACATATATATTAAATAGAACAGGACTGAGAAATCATGTAAAAGTGTCTCTATACAGATGAATGCTAAAAACACTGTTTGCCTAGCAACAAGTGGTGCAGAGATCATTTTGCTCACTTATTAAAAGCACACCTTACTAGTTCAGCCACCGTTTAATGAGGCACTAGTTTATATTATTTTGTAAGAACTAATGGAACAGGCCTTTTTATTACAGAATAAGTCACCGTAGATCCTTGGAGTTTCCGTTGGTAGGAAATATGTTTCCTGTTAACCTTCTTTTAACTTAATGAAATTTAAATTCAAATTTAATTTTAAATTTAATTAATTAACAATGATTTTGCAGACAAATCTGTTTTGTATGTGTCTTAACAAAAGTCTTATATTTATCATAAAACCATAGTTATAACCTAACAAAAGTTGAATTTATATTAGAGAGATGTTTATTAATATAAAGCATTTTGGATGTCAGGGTCTTATTTTTAGGTAGCTTGTGACAACGTTTTTTCTTTCTTCCTGTTTTTGTGGTTATTTGACGGCATCAGGCTCAGTCTGCCATTGAGGAACCATTGTTAACATTCCCATTAGTTAACTCCCTCACAGACCTGTAGCCACCCCAACTAAACTCTGACTTTCTTTTTAGTCTTGATTGCTTTTTTTTATTTTAGCTAGCTTCATTTTTGAAGGAAGGAAAAACAGATGCAAAAGCATTATCTCTTCTGTAACCCAAAGAACTCTTAAAAGCATACATGTTTGTTCACACATGTCACGCATACTAATTTCAAAAGGGCACGCCAATAGTCTTTACTTTCAGTGCACAATGTGTTTCAAAGAAAGAAATACAAATTAAAAGTGGCCAGGCGTTTCTCACTCGGTTATCTTTATATGCTCTGGGGGCTGAGATGGACTTTGTCTGCTGTCCTGAGTTTGTAAACGACCAGTCAGCTACCAGCCCCACTAGGAGGTCTTTTCAAGGCGCTATTTTCATGGTCACATAAATCACAGCCGAGAGCTACTCAGCACCTTTGCCATCAAGGATGGCGGTAGAGAGCCCCATAGTTTAATGGAACCCCAACCTTTTCTGTCACACATCAGAGGCCCCAGATGAAAGAGCTTCTCATGGACAGAGCCTGTCCTTCAAATGGTGTAAGAGCCAAGTTAGTGCAGCAGAGAACAGCCCAAGGCAGCCAGTCACCAAAGGGCTGAAGAGACCAAGCAGGGAAACTAACCCTGAGCTGCATCCATGGGAAAGAAACTTCCAAAAGCTGAGCCTGCCTGAAAATCCAAGACAAAGTCCAAGTACTTGCTTCTGTGCTTCACAAAGCAGAGGTTAAAAAAAGAAAAAAATCAGTTTCTACCAGCTGAAGTGGGAAGGGAAAAAGACTTCAGCCGTGGCTGGGCCTTCTACTTTTTTAATTCTCCATAGAGTCAGCTTGCTGTGAATAGTAGATACTTCAAAAATGTGTCTTTTGTCCAATCTGGGTCAACATATTGTTATCCAACTAGGATTCATGATCTTCACCCCAAGAAGCCAAGTTTGGCCATCTATCCTAGAAGTCAATTAAAATAGCCCAATTATTAGTCAACGGCAGAAAAAGGAGATTTATTCAATGTGGCCACATTGGAAAAGGAGATACAGTGTTCAGTGACCTCCTCTATCCCATCCTCAGGGTCCTGGAGTGATTTTAAAGTCTAACTATGCACTTCTAAGATCTACCAGTTACCGTGTGATCCTGCCAACTGTTGATCACCATTGCCTGAGCCTTAATTTCATCCTACGAGGCGGTCCAACGACCTGTCAGAACTCCATGAATCTGTTTCTGGAAGACAGGTTCCTTCTCCAGCACCAGGCCTCAGAGTTTTTTTTCTTCTTCCAGTGTGTGAAATCCTTGGGGAAATTTCTATTTCTTGGGATCCATTGTTTGAGTCGTCTGGGAGCTCAAGTGTTCTGTAGAGTATGTTTGTCGCCTGCTGGCAGCTACTATCTAGCAAGCTCTCAGATGCCTCTTGTCTTGTTTACAGCCCTCTGGTTAGTGTGATCATTTACTTCAAACACCAAGTAGCTTGTGACCCCTGAGCTGGCATGCCTGTCTGGGCTTTAAAATTAACAAGGCAGCTGGGCGTGGTGGCATCTGCCTTTAATCTCAGCACTTGAGTGTGGATTTCTGCTCCAGGCCAGCCTGGCTTACATAGTGAGGCGCTGTCTGAAAACGCTTAGCAAGACTGACAAGGTTAATCTCTGCTGCCCCATGCCTAAGGTCCCAGTTAGTATTCTTTCTCTCCCTGCTCTTCTCTCTCTCCTCCTGTTTTTCTCCCCCTTTCCCTCCCCATTCCTCTATGTCCCTTTCTTCCTCTCTGTGTTTCTCCCTCCTGCCTTCTCTCAATCACGAGAGAAAGAAATTGTTAACACAACAATCATTCCCAAGAATTTCACCCTGTCTTTTAAAACGAGGACATTCACTTATGCAAACTAATATAATTATCCAATTTCACATCGACTTTTTGACAGTTCCAAGTAGTGAAGGCCAGTTCTGTAGAACCTTTTTTTTGGTCTTTCAGTTTGCTGTTCTTTCTTGATTAGATTTAGGTTGCACGCTGTGGGCTGAAGTGACTCCATGTCTTTCTTAGAGCGACAGCTGACACTGACTCATCCCATTGCATGCTATTAACCTTGAGTCAGCAAGGTCGTCTCTGCCGGAGTTTTCCATCGTGCAGGCATCTGTTTTGGACCTTAATATTTATAAATAATCTCTATTGGTTATCTATTCCCTAATTTTCTCCATTTAATGATTTGAACATCCATTGGTGGTGAATCAATGATTATAAATCATTGCAAAATGATTTATGCAGGTCCCTTAAATTTCTTTTTAAAGTGTATGTGTGTATGATGTGTGTACAGTATTGCAGCATTGTGGTTTCTAATACCCTGCTCCTTTAACTGTGAGCCATGACCCACTGTGGGTATCATGACTGAATGTGTCATGACTAAAATTGTGTAAAATTTGTCAACAGCAAAATATTTTGGAAACTTCTTTTTTTGCAATAGCTGAAAAATAATTCAGAATCAAACACCCAATGAGTCCACAGTGCTTTATGTAGTACTTGTCCTTGATCCATCATTCAGCTTCTCAACATCAGCCTGGGAGATTTGCACCACAAATGCCATGCAATGCTAGTGAATGATTCAAGACTATTGTATGCCATGAATTTCCAGATTTCATTATTTGTTTTTACTTTTTGAAACAGGGCTTTTCTGTGTACCTCTGGTTGTTCTGGAGCTTGTTCTTTAAGACCAGGCTGGCCTTGAACTAAGGAATCCGTCTCTATCTTCTGAGTGCTGGAATTAAAGCTATGTGCCACCACTGCCCAGCTTGCAGGGTTTTATTACATGTATTAGCTACTTTTCTGTTTGATTTAAAACAACAACAACAACAAAAACATGACCAAAGCAACTTATGGAAGAGTTGGCTTTGTCTTACGGTTCTGGTTCTCGGGGAAGAGTCCATGCTGATCGGGAAGGCATGGCAGCAGACAGTAGAGCAGGAAGCTGACAGATCACATCTGCAGCAGCAACAGGAAGCAGAAGAGTGTATTCAAAGCAGGGCAGGACTATGAACTCTCAAAGCCTACTCCTGGTGATGTACTTCCTCCAGCCAGGCTGAATCCCCTCTCCAACAGCACCACCAGCTATAGACCCAAGTGTTAAATACCTAAGCCAACCAGGGGCATCTCTTTTTCAAATTACCCCTTTCAGCTCCCTGGCCACCATAGGCTCATGGCCGCGTTACATGCAAATGTAGATCCAAAATCAAATCCTGATAGACTTTGACAGTCTCAGTAGTGTTTAGACACGCTTGCTGTCTTCCTCTGAAGTAGTGTTTTACCAGCTCAAGAAAAGAGGCTTCTTTTGGCTTATGGTTCTGATCAAAGTCAGGGAACCTGTGAGGACAGAGTTCCTCAATGGCACAGGGTACCACATGAAGAAGCACAAGGAACATCAACAAGTCCTGGTCAAAATGGCTCTTATAGAAAACCCATTGTGATCCATTAAATGAGGGAAGATCCCCATCTCCTAAAGGTCCCATTTGATCCCACTTCCAAGCATCTTATAATGAAGATTAATTTTTCAGCATGAAGTTTTTGTCTAGGGGACAAACTCTATATGAGGCATATCACTGGGTACCCCTAACTCAGTCAAACTGATGCCTAAAATTAATCATCATACTCCCACAGGATAAATTTGCATTATGCCATGTTCCCTAGGAAGTCTTGGTTCAGTTGAGTTGGGCCTGGCATTTAGAAATGGATCTGGAGCTTGGTTGAGTTCATAAATTAAGAGTCAATCCTATACACTAATTCTAATCCAACACCACATGATTCTTCTCTTTGCCTTTCTCTAGATTTTTTGTTTTCTTCTCTTCAAAATAGAATCACTAAATTCTAATACACACACTTCGGAATTTAATAATGGATTTTAAAATTTATTTCATAGGCAATCTCATTATCTTTATAATTTCTTCCATTTCAGTGATTTCTCTTTGCCTTGATATTTCTCACACACACACACACACACACACACACAAATACACATTTAAAGGAAGTAGGAAATAGACTCTTTCTGGAGCAAATTGCTGTCACAACTGTGCAAGACAACACTCTTAGATACAGGCCAGGATGACTCCAACAGGATTCATTTGGTACACCATGTGCAGGAAGGACAAATGGAAGCTGGCTGGAATGTTCTGGCATGTGGGGAGGGAGGCTGTAAACCTTTCCCAATGCTTCCCTCAGCCCTCCACCTCCACCTGGACCTCTTGGGATGCTACAGACCCTACTGTGCTTGAGGAGCACCTTCTGTGCAGCTTCTGTTGTCCTCCTCTGGATCCTGTGCTCTGGTCAGTGTGATCCTGATGCAGAGGGCTGTGGCCCTGCCCTGCCCAGCACTAGTTTTCACTGCTCCACTTTCCCATGGCTTAGTTCACTTACAGGCTTTGTCCCTTGTGGACAAAGAGCTGATTGCTTGTTATCATGATGTTTCCTTTCACCAAGTACCAGCGGGGATGCACCTAATCTGCCGTTTCTGAAGTCCTATTTGCCAACTGTTGAGGGTTATTTCCTGTTTGTGGGGCTCTGTTTAAAAATGTGTTGCCGATATCTGTCCTGAAGCATTTCCACCATGTGTTGCTTTAGCAGTCTCTACCTTTCTGGGTTGAAATTAATGTTTCTGATCCACTTTGAATTGATTTTTGCTCAGGGTGAGAAATACGGATATAATTTCGTTCTTCTGTGGGTTGATATTCAGTTTTGCAACCACCATTTATTGAAAAGTCTGTCTTTTCCCCATTGCATGTTTTTGACACATTCATAAGAAAAAGTCCAGACTGTGCGGGTTTATCTTGGGTTTTCTACTATGTCCCATGGGTCCACACATCTGGTTTTATGCCCACTATCACACTGCTTTTATTACTACTGGTCTACTGTGTGGTTTGTGGCTGGGTACTCAGATGCCTCTGGCTGTGTTATTTTTGCTTAAAATTGTTTCATCTATTTGTGCTTTTTGTGTTTCCATATGAATTTTAGGATTGTTTTTTTAATTCTATAAAGAATATCATGTAATTAAAAATTATTTAAATTTTATTCTTTAGTCATCTTAGAAAGAGATTCATCAGAACTCACTGCCAAGTAGAGATATAGAAATATCTAGTTTTTGTTTAACTCATTTGATATAAAGGATATGGCAGAGTTAAAGCAATCCATAGCCACTCCAGCACTGGCCACAGCCCAATCTCTCTGTCCAAGTAACGGGGTGTGTGAGCGTTGGAGGCTCACCAGCCCAGGCTGGTGTTTGGGGAATGTCATATAGACTGGAAACTGACTTCACCCCATGGGCCAGCCCACTTCATCCAGGTCTTAGATTAAATTCCTTATCTGTTTATTCAATCTCTGAAATCTCTCTGGCGTTTCCTGTCTCACTTTCTTCGTTTCCATCCCCAAGAAGGGCGCCTTGTGGCTTGCGGTGAGTGTTGTCTCGTGGTTTTGTAGTTATTTGTTGTGCTTTGCTTGTCTGTTGGGAAGCATGTATCTCCTGGTTGATAGGTATGAGTTTTAAGAATTTTGTACATTAAGTGCTGTATTCATGTAAATTCTACTCCTATTTCTTCCCTCTACAACTTTTCTCTCAAATTTGACATTATCTTCAGTTGTTGCTGTAGCATATATATTTATGTGTGTATGTGTGTGCACGTGTGTGAACACATATGTACATGTACATGCAACCTGCTAAGTTCATTTAGTGTTGCTCATATGTACATGTGTTAGGGCTGACCACTTGGAACTGGATAAACTGACGAGAGTCTCATCCACTGATTGTCTTTTTCTTGGCAGCCGTCAGTTTCCTGTATCTCTTCATCTAGGGGTGGGACCTTGTGAGATTTCCCCCCCACACACACACACTGTGTCAGCGGCTGTTGTCTGTCATGGTCTTGTTTAGGTGGCCATATTGAGACTTCATGGGGACAGTTTTCCTGTCATATACGGAAAACACTATCTCACAACAGAAGTCCGGTGACCTCAGGGTTCTCACTTATTTCCTGTGAGTCTTCCTGGTAAGTTGCCTTGGCTTGCATTTATACTCATGCCGGAGGTCACCTGCAGTAGCAGCAATGGCGATCTGAGAGAAATCTCAATGGTAGCTACACTGGAAGATATTGTGCCCTTGGCTTGTGTCCCTTTAGGTTGATGGCCTAGGGTTTTGGTTGGAGAAAGTGTGATATGTTCAAGTAGTGACAGGAATGGGGAATGAGTGCTAGAATAAGATGGGATAGAGGTGAAGTAAGAAGAAAATTATATAGTTATAAGTATGAGGAGCACTAGAGAAGATATTACTTATTACATTTGGAGAAAAGGACAGACATATGGACATTTCACAATCTAATACAAGCTACAAGGTATCAATTAGACATTTAAAAGGATATTTAAAAATATACATATTAAAAGAAAAAAGTAATTTTTTAAGTTAAAAACTAAAATTTTAATAATATTAAACAGAATATTTATGCATATAAAAACAGAACATTAAAATAAAAGATTAGAGTATAAGATACATAAGTACAGATAATCAATAAAATGGAATAGGTATGCTCAACAAACTGCAAGAAGTGTTATGTTCTCAGTCGGTTCCTCCCGACTGGGGAGAGTCTACCCTTGGTATTTTCCTGAGTTCTGTCTATAGGACACCACATCGAGTCCCACATACCTCCTCAGAGAGCGCCTCAGCCTCAGCCTTCCTTACTATTGTCCACAGTTTGTGTGTCTGGGGTCCATTGCTTTAATCAAGGAGAAACAACAGGTTTCCCATCCTGCCCTGTATTTCCTGTGGTTCTTGCTCCACAGGGCACAAATGGGGGTGAGGACATGTCTCGTGAGAGTCTAGCAACTTTGGGGTCTCTTGCCCTTCTGTAGAGTGTGCGCGTGACTGCTGAATGCTGTCTTTTGCTTTTGGGGCCTCAAGCTCTCCGCTTGCGGGAGGGGGAGTGGTCCATTCTTGCGGTGCCTTGGCCAGAAAGCTTTCCTCTGGCTTATGGCAGGGTAAGGTATCGTGGGCACTGGAACACTCAGTTTCAGATCTCTGTGTTTCTTGTCTGGTGCTGACACAAGCCCTGCTGGAAACAGCTCTGCCTCTGATTTGGGTCCAGCAGGAGAAGTGTTACACAGCACTTTCCTTTATGGCCATGCGCGTAGAGTCCTGATACTCAGGGCTCCAGACACGCACCCTGCGCTTTGTAGCAGGGCTGGTCTGTGGGCAGGAATCCACCTGCTTAAGGTGCTGCCGCCACAGCGTTTTCCAGGTCCATACATCTCATTTTTCTCTCCTTTTACAAATTTCATATTTATGTTTTTTAATTCTTTCATAGATTCCCAAAACCCTTTTCTCAATTTCTCTCTAGTGGATAAATTCTCTTTATTCTTACTTTTTTCTTATTTTGACTCTCTCCTTCAGTGACTCCCACAGAGGCAGCCTCTAGTCTGCCATTTTACCAGAACTCTGCCCAGTTGTCTTTCAGAGTCTGAAATGCCTCCCTTCAAGCCCTTCTTTCTTTTAAATTGTAGATGCTGCTAACCTGGGGTCTGTCGCCACACACAGCTCCATGGTTCTCTTTTGCTCCATTCCAAGTTCTATCTTGGCTCATCAGTACGATGACCAAGGGAGGTTCCATTCCAGTCTTGTCCATTTGGTGTGTCCTAGATGCCTTCTGTCCTGGGAACAGCATCTCTTTCCTTGATTTTCCAGAAACGAAAACCATGACCTTGTTGAAACTGTTTTCCATGCCGTTTGAATGAAATGTGTCTCTTTTTACGGCCATGGTTCTTAGATTTGGTCTCTTTATGGCGTGCTGTATATCTTGAAAGTACCTTTGTCCTTGTTTGAATGTCACAGCTCGTCCACGTCATGTCAGCTCTTCTGTCCTGCTTTGCTAACTTTATTCGCCTTAGTGTGTTTTTCATTTCCTGTGCTTTAGTTTGCTTTTTCTTCATTATTTCCAGCCCTTTGTTGAATTTCTCTTTCATCTTGTGTTGACTTTCTTCATTCATTCAGCTATTTGTGTTTTCCTGGAATTCATTCAGTGTTTTGTCTTCTTTGATTTCTTTCCATGCACTTAGAATCACTCTTCTGCATTATTTGGGATCTCCAGTTTGTTGGTGGATATTACTGTGGTATCAACAATTTTGGAGGAGTTATGGTGTTGTGGGATTCTTTACCCTTTTGGCTCTTGGAGGGGTGCACTCCCAAGCTCCCAAATAAATCATATGAATGCCTGACCTTAGCTTGGCTTGTTTCTTCCCAACTTGAATTATCCCAACTACCTTTTGCCTCTAGGCTTTTGACTTTCTCTATTTCTGTATACATTCTTTTACCTCTTTCTCTGTGGCTTGCTGTCCAGCTCGGTGGCTGCCCCTGATGTCCTCTTCTCCTTGTTCTCTTGTTGTTCCTCCTTTCCAGAGTTCTCTTTCTATTTATCCTCTCTGCCTGCCAGCTGTCCCATCCAGCGGGTCAGGTAATTTTATGGGTCTCGAGGGGGCATCAGCTGAAAATAATGGAGAGAGAAAGAGCCGAGCGTGTAAAAAAGACAGAGTCAGTCTGAGATGAGTCAAGGCTCCGTTTATTTGCCTGCTAGGTTTCGCTTTTATACAGCTCTTCACTCAGGGCCGGGTGAGGGATGGAGGGGAATGGAAAAGTACTGGGTCAGGCAGGGGGTTGTCAGGCTCCAGGCAAAAGGGGAAGTTCTTGTTTTTCTTTGTTCTTAACTTACGAGTGCCTTGTAGGACACCAATTTGACAAAGTCCTTCTCAGCGCAGATGGCTAGTAACTGATCATGAATCACAAGGGCAGGGGAGCAGCCAGTTCTTTCCTCTGGCCCCTAACATAATTCCCTATTAAAACTGAAGAACAGAAGCTGAAAGGTGGTGGCACACACCTTTAATCCCAGCACTCGGGAGGTAGGGTCTCTGTGAGTTCAAGGCCAGCCTCGTCTACAAGAGCTAGTTCTGGGACAGGCTCCAAATCTACAGAGAAATCTTGTATTGAAAAACAACAACAAAACAAAACAAAAACAAAAACAAAACCTGAAGAACAGAAAGATCTGAACCAGGCTTGACAAAATGGCCCAGGAGGTAAAAGCACTTGCCACCATGCCTTAGACTAGAGTTAAATCCTCAAGATCTCCATGGTGGAAGGATGCACCTGGCTCCTGCAAGTTGTTCTCTGACTTCCACAAGCATGCCTGAGCAGCATTGTGATACACGTGTGTGCATGCATGCACACACTTCTCCACACTCATGATAAGTAAATAGGCAAATACTTGTATTTAAATAAAAATGCTCTCAGTTGTTCTGTTCTGTTTTGTTTTTTCTTCCAGTCCTAGGCACTTGGGGAGCCATGGGTTACCATACAGAACCACACCACACACAGCCAAGTCCTGAAAACAGCATAAAGAAACCCTGGTCACAAAGATATGAATCTCTTAAAGGGCTGGTCCCAAAGTTCCTAAGGAACAGGCGCTTTATCAAGAAGCACAAGAAAAGCCTGAAGAAGATGCAGGTGAGCAATGCTTAGGCAATGAGTGAATGTGCAGAAGCCATTAAAACCCCCATGGAGCCTAAGGCTGTTAAGCCGAAGATGCCAAAGGGATCCAGCTCCAAACTCAGCAGTCTTGCTTTCGCTGCTCACACCAGACTTAGGAAGCAGATCTGAAGCTGTATGGCCAAGGGTCGTAGGCTCTGACACCCAAAGTCCAAGGTTCAAACCCGGGCAGAGGCTGGAGCTCAGGCTCCCAGAGGTGCCTAAGCCTCCATGAAGGCCCCGTAGAAGAGCCTTGCATCAGTCAATATGAGGACAGATGGACCGGTGGGACACACTTAGACACTGTTTGTAGATAGACAGCGTCCAATGCTGCTCTTATAAAATATACTTGAAGCAATATCCATTAAATAAATACAAATGTGCGTGAAATACGACCAGATGTTCACATTTATGAAATATCCTTGGAGATAGGGTGTGTCTATGTGATCGCATTTATTCTCTGCTCTGTTTGATTTGTGCCCTACTTCGCCTGCTGCTGCTGTGATAAAACACGGTACCAAAATCAGCATAGGCAGAAATGGCTTATTCCGTTTCCGTGTTACAGTCCATCATCAAGGAAAGCCACGTGAAAACTCAAGGCAGGAAAAAAGCAGTAACCATGGAGGAGACACCGTTTCCTCACTTCCTTCCTTGGCTTCTTTAGCTTGGTTTCTTGAATAACCCGGAATCACTCACCAGAAGCAGCACTGCCCATCATGGGCGGGGCCCTCCCACATGACTGTCTTATATCCGTCATTTAAATAATGATTTTAACTTTAAAGAGTAAAATGAATTAATATATAGAAATTAACCAGGTTCCATCATCCAGAAAATTATAGTTTAATTATTGGTCTTTCCAGAACAATTTCAGTAAGACCAGTAACAGAATGCTCAAATTTATTAAGAAAGCATAATGCGTAGATGCTGTGAAGGTCAAGTGAATGTACAGTTCCGGTTCAGGGCTGATGTACTGGCGCCATCTGGTGTGGTAGATCATAAACACGGCAGGTACTGAATGCTAACCTGAGAGGAAGCAGTGGGCTAACAGTTCAGTACCTAGTATGTTACAGTGCATGCATGTCCATGGGTCCTTTCAGCGACATTTCATTATTTGTACTTTAAAGAAAATCTTAGGCTGAAAGTGCTGTCTCATCCTTGTAATCTTAGCAAGATTCTGGGAAGGAAGGAAGAGTGAAAAAAAGGAGAGATAATTAGCTGTATAAATTTACGGAGTCTATACTGTTTACCTACTGAATTGCCTGCTAATCTTTTGAAGATAGCACTGACAAAATATAAGTGAGCCAGGCATGGTGACACACAGGTTTGTAATCCCAGAACTCCGGAGGCAGAGGAAGGAGACTGATTCTACAAGTTATATGCCACCCTGGGCTACAAGATGAGCATTACACATGTTAGGGCTATATAATGAGATCCCATCTCAAAGAAAGACACAAACAGAGAGAAAGATAGAACTCACACTCACACATACATATACACACATATATATACATATACATGCATACATGCACATATATATACATACACGCACAAAGAGAGAGACAGAGAGACAGAGAGGGAGAGAGAGAGAGAAAGAGAGAGAGAGAGAGAGAGTGCTAGGGTCAAGCTCAGTAGAGTGCTTTTGATTCCCCCATACCACGAACTAATACATAAATGAGATGCCATAGGGACTAGAAGCAAAGACCTTTTATTCAAATATTCTGTGTTACTTAGAGAGCTATTGCTTCACAAATCCAAAAGGGAATATTCTAAAAACAATATGCAGTTTTCAGCTAGAGGCACTGCTTTCCAGTAACTGCCCAAATTGACCAGGAGAAAGGGAGGGAGACCATCACATATGTTCTCTAGACCACTGTATGACTGTTGGGTCCCAGATCTGCATCCATGGCAACTCTGCATTACTGCAGACCCATGTCAGTGCTGACCTCTGCATTGCATTATTGAGCCCAAGGTCTGTGTCCATGCAATTCATGTATAACTGTTGTGGTCAGAGAAGCTAAGTACCCATGATTTTATTATGAATGGCTAGACTTTGAGGATCAAGAACTGGTCAGTGAAGTGCCTAACCCTTTGCAAGTTAAATATTAGTTGCAAAATGCTCTGACATAGAACAGGGCTAAAATATAGTGGTGTAATTTTGTCTTTGGCCTAATAAAACAAATACTAAAAATTTCAAAATAAATTAATAAATACTTGGAAAATAAATATCTAGGAGGGAATAATTATTATTAGGGTCTAGGGTATGGTGTGGTGAGTCCTTCTGTCTGTGTGTTGCTTTTATTGATTAATGAATAAAGAACTGCTTTGAGCCTATGGCAGGGCAGAACAGAACTAGGCAGGGAAAGCTAGGCTGTGTGCTGTGAGAAAGAAGGGTGGAGTCGGAGAGAAGCCATGGAGCCGCCAGAGACAGATGCTGGGAACTTTACCGGGTAAGCCACAGCCACATGGCAATACACAGATTAATGGGTTAAATTAATATGTAAGAGATTAGCCAAGAAGAATCTAGAGCTAATGGGCAAACAGTGATTTAATTAATAAAGTTTCTATGTAATTATTCTGGGTCTAAGTGGCCTCTCTACTCCAACAAGGGTAGATTCAAAGATTAGTTCCAGAGTGTAGATAAAAACACCAAAAGCAATCCATAAGACCATTCTTTTTACAGCATTCAGGAGAGAGAACAGACAAATGCTTCCTGTAAGCCTGAGCCCCTGAGCTCCACCTGACTCAACAAATTATCTTCTGACCTCCACATGCACACCATAGCATGCAAAATTTTAAATTATTATTGTGTGTACTACATGTGCAGACATGTGTGCATATATGGAGGTCAGAAGACAATGTCATCTTTTGGGTCACCATTTGAGTCCGTTTTCTTGTTGCACCATGGATTTCACTGAAGTTAGCTGGTCGGCTTGCAAATCAAGTACTTTTATCCAGTGAAACATCTCACTGGCCTCCATATCTAAAAATTTGAGTTTCCAAATGACCTATACCACCTTAACCCATGAAGCTGAATACTGAGAACAGGATTAAGGTGATCAGAAAATCTCCCATGACAAACAAAAGCACTACTCATAACAGTGGTCAACAGATCACAGACAGCAGGCTGACAATGACCTTAAAATGTATTTTCACAGTTCTGATTTTTAAAAGGGGGAGGGGCAAAAAAATAGGTGGGCAGTTGGGGTGAGCAAAAGAATCCAGAACATATTGAAGACAGAATAACTGCTTCAAACACACCTGTGGCACAGGCCACAGGAAAGAAACCTCTGGTGAAATTGTTGCTGCCCTAGGGATCTGGATCTGGTTCATTTTCTCTGCCAGCTAAAGAATTAAAAGGTAGGAAACAGAGCTGTGGGCATTGCAGGGAGGGGCACAGCAGACTGGTGTGGGATGCCCTTCTGTATGCTGTGAACATGTTTTATTATCATTGACTAATAAAGAAGCTGATTTGGCCAATAGCCACAGAATAGAGCCAGGTGGGAAATCCAAGCAAAGATAAACGGAAAAAGAAGGTGGAGTCAGGAAGATACCAGCAGCTGCTGGAGAAGCAAGATGTGAGATAATAAGCCATGAACCTTGTGGTAAAATATAGAATAATAGAAATGTATTAATTTAAGTTGTAAGAGCTAGTTAATAATAAGCCTGAGCTGGTGTAGGAGGGTCATCTGTCTATGTGTTACTTTCATTGGTTAATAA
>LOEQ01005278.1:1208-13897 GCA_001685075.1 Bramus lutescens
GTTTGGATGCTCACCTTCCTAGACCTCGATGGAGGGGGGGAGGACCTTGGTCTTGCCACAAGGCAGGGAACCCTGACTGATCTTTGGACTGGAAATGAAGGGGGAGGGGGAGGGGAGGGAATTGGAGGAGGGGAGGAGATGGAAATTTTTAATAATAAATAATAATAATATTAAATTTCCACCTCCTGCTTTCCTCCCATACTCTCATTGCTTATGTTCAAGTAATCCTTACTTCACTGAACAATGGCCCCAGGATGAAGTGGTGCTGACATCTTAGAGAAGTTGAAGAGAAGACAGTTTTATCAGCTGTAAGTGAAAAAGTGGAAGGTTTTCATTTAAGGGAAGAAAAGTAATATGAGGATGTTACAGTCTACAGTAAGAATGAATCTTTTGTGAAACTGTGAAGGAAAATTTTATTATTCTAACATCTCAAAATGCAAGTTGTAGACATAGTGCACAGTGAGTGCTTAAATCAGGAAGTGGTGTTAAGAATGCAGTACAGTTCACGTGATACAGAGGGTCAAATCTTCCAAAATGCACAGCAACCACAGCGAGGGACTACATACACTCTAGCTATGTAGCTGGTTGGTACCAGTTGATGCTTTAGTTGTCTCCATATCCATAAAGGACCCTTGTAACATGGGGGCCTGCTTGTTGGGGTTTGTGTCCTGCCCAGTCCCCACAGATTTTAGGTACCAAAGAAAATCACAGAGTCTACATTAGATATAAACTGATTGGCCCATTAGCTCAGGCTTCTTATTAGCTCTTATAACTTATATTAGCTCATTATTCTTATCTATGTTAGCCACGTGGCTTGGTACTTTTTTTCAGCAGGGTAGATCACATCCTGGTCAGGACTCGAGAAGAATGGGTTTCCTCCTTCCCAGAATTCTCCTGTTCTCTTTGACCCGCCTCTACATCCTGTCTGGTTGTNAACTGATTGGCCCATTAGCTCAGGCTTCTTATTAGCTCTTATAACTTATATTAGCTCATTATTCTTATCTATGTTAGCCACGTGGCTTGGTACTTTTTTTCAGCAGGGTAGATCACATCCTGGTCAGGACTCGAGAAGAATGGGTTTCCTCCTTCCCAGAATTCTCCTGTTCTCTTTGACCCGCCTCTACATCCTGTCTGGTTGTCCCACCTATACTTCCTGCCTGGCTACTGGCCAATCAGTGTTTATTTAAAACATAATTGACAGAATACAATTGTCCCACATCAGACCCTTCTCCTGCTCACAACCTAAAGTTGCATAAAGTCTGCAGTTCATCAGCAGGACACACAAATACACATGCATCTCTTTCTTTTGCTTATATAATCTGCCCCCCTCTCATTCCATCTTGTCAGCCCATGCATTGCTGCAGCACCAGTACCAATAGCATCTCTTCTGGATGGTTTTGCATATTTATGATTTCAGGGTAGTGTACGCTGGCTGGTTTCCTTAGAACTGTTACCACTGAGAATGGCTGGTAACCAGTGCTGGGACCAGCTAGCTCCATCTCTCGGAAAAATTGCAAGAACTTTTGGTAGCTGATGGTTCTGGCTGGAAGAAGAGCAGCAAAGACACTAACACTAGGTAGGATTTGAGTCACTGGCCCTAATGTTTGGAGCTGTTAGTTAGGAACTGAGAACCTCTATCACTAACACAAAGGGTCATGTACTTTGCCTATTCACAGTCTATCTGGACTTAGCAAGACTGTCAGCTGACTGGCGAAGTGCTATGCCTTGGGGCATAGCCCCCATGGATATCATGGAAGTACAGTATTTACAGGACCACAATACCACAGCTCCATTTTGTTCAATATTGGTCTGCATTACTGAAAATTAAACTAGTATTGTTGTGTGCACCATAGGGATTCATGCTCACGAGGAAACCAAAACTAGACCACTACCAACAAATCACTGAGACAAAGCGGCATGGAGTTACACAGTGAATTTATACTCAGCTTGTGCATAGGACCCAACTCTCCATCTCTAGAGGATATGTGTGATGTCAGCATTAATAACCACTTTAATTACAGGATTTAAGGTTTCCCTGCATTCTCTGAAATAACTTCTGATATGCAGTTGGTAATTTAGACTCAATAAAGGTTTGAGATTCTAAGATGAATATATTTTCATCATAATTTTGATTGAGACTTTCCACATTTAGTTTTAAATATGGCAAATTCTGCATTAATGTCTTATATTTTATAATGATATTGCTGTGAATTGTAAGAGATTTTCTTAGATTATAGTAAAGGTAAGAATTTCTATTTTTTAAATGGAGCATGGGCTGGACATTGATTAAGACCTTCTTCACGGACATTATAGCATTGGTAAGATTTTTGTTCTAGTGTGGGATCAGAATCTGTGCACCAGACTTTCCCATAGCTGTCACATTCATGCAATTCTTCCTCCTCAGAAAGAATCTTTTTATTCCTTCCTCCCTCCCTTCCTACTTCTTCTTTTTCCATCCAAGGCAGGGTTTCTCTGTGTAGCCCTTGCTGTCCTGAAGTTTGCTATGTAGATCTGCCTGCCTTTGCCTCCTGAATGCCGAAATTAAAGCCATGCGCTATCACCACCTGGCTAGAATGGGTTTTCTTAAAGTTACCATGATCAGGTTTGTTAAAACGTCTGTACCCCAAACTGAGGGTAGAGCTTCCCTTCTATGTGCATCCTTTGATATTCAGTGAGACTGGTCACAGTACCGAAAGGTTTCCTGTAAACAGATGCTTCCTGTCCCAACTGTTGGGTCCTAAATAACCGACTCAGAGGCTGAATATGAATTATACATGCTTGGCTGAAAGCTCAGGCTTGCTACTAACTCTTACATTTAAATTAACCCATTACTATTAATCTATTTATTGCCACATGGCTCATGGCTTTACCTGTTCTCTAGCATGTCTTTCTTCCTAGGCAGCCAGCTGATGTCTGCCTGACTCCACCCCCATTCTTCCCATCATTCTCAGTTTGACTTTCCTGCCTAACTTCCAGTCTGGCTACTGGCTGTCAGCTTTTTATTAGCCATTGAGAGTACACATACAGTGTACAGAAGGGTCCTTCCCAGCAATTTGCCACAGGTATCATATTTGCAGATTTTCCCCAAAGTGTATTCTCTGATGGTTAAAGAGATCAGTGCGCCTACTAAAGCTTCTGCTGCATTGAGCACATGGGTAGGGTTTCTCTCCCGTGTGGATTCTCTGGTGAAGGGTAAGAGTTGAGCACTGACTGAAAGCCTTCCCACACACATTACAATTGTACGGCTTCTCTCCAGTGTGGATTCTCTGGTGTTTGATACGGTCTGAATTCTGACTGAAACTTCGGGTGCACAGCGAGCATGCATAGGGTTTTTCTCCTGTGTGGATTCTACGGTGAAGGATGAGGTCAGAACTCTGACTAAAGGCTTTGCCGCAAGTATTACAGTGGTAGGGCTTTTCACCAGAATGCATTCTCTGATGTTTGGTGAGGTCTGAACTTTGACTGAAGCTTTTATTGCACAGATCACATGTATATGGTTTTTCGCCGGTATGTATTCTTTGATGCTTTATGAGATCTGAACGGCGACTGAAACTCTTGGCACAGGCACTGCAGGGATAGGGTTTTTCCCCGGTGTGGATTCTCTGGTGGAGAATAAGGTTGGAGCTCTGACTGAAGGCCTTCCCACACTCACATTCGTAGGGCTTCTCCCCAGTGTGGACTCTATAATGTTTAACAAGATCCGACCTCCTGCTGAACATTTTACTGCACTCACCACATGGGTATGGCTTCTCTCCAGTGTGAATTCGCTGATGGTTAATGAGATCTGAAAGCCTACTGAAGGTTTTGGTACACTGGTTACATAGGTAGGGTTTCTCTCCGGTATGAATTCTCTGATGCAGAATAAGGACTGAGCTCTGATTAAAAGCCTTTCCACATTCGTTACATTTATATGGCTTCTCTCCGGTGTGAATCCTTCTGTGTTTAATAAGGTCTGAATTCTGACTGAAACTTCTGCTACACTGATTACATGAATAGGGTTTCTCCCCAGTGTGGATTCGCTGGTGGAGAATAAGATCGGAGCTCTGACTAAAGGCCTTCCCACAAGCATCACACTTATATGGTTTCTCCCCAGTGTGGATTCGCTGATGTTTTATAAGATCAGAGCTCTGGCTGAAATGTTTATTACACTGGCTACACATATAAGGCTTCTCTCCAGTGTGGATCCTCTGATGTTTAACCATGTCTGAGCGCTGGCTAAAGCTTTTACTACAATGACTGCATGGGTAGGGTTTTTCTCCTGTGTGGATTCTCTGGTGTATGATGAGATCTGAGCTCTGACTGAAGGCCTTCCCACACTCGTTACATTTGTAAGGCTTTTCACCAGTGTGGACTCTTTGATGTTTAATAAGGTCTGAGCTCCGACTAAAGCTTTTAATACACCAATTGCACGGATAGGGTTTCTCTCCAGTATGAATTCTCTGATGCAGAGCCAGGGCTGAGCGTATACGAAAGTCCTTTCCACATTCATTGCATTCGTAAGGTCTGTCCCAGTGAGTTCTTTGGTGTCTAATAAGATCTGTGTTCCAAGCAAAGTGCTGGCCACATTCATCACAGGTATACTGTCTTCTTCTTAAGAGAGGCTGATCATTCAATTCATCCCCCAATTCACAGAATTCTTTGCCTCTGGAATTCTGGAGAACATCCTCCTTGAGGCTGCCAGGTTCTTCACTCAACGTTTCAATGTTTCCTGTCATTTCCTCCTCTGAAGCTGGCTCTCCAATCTTGATCCTGGTCTCACCATCTGGAAAAGTAAACAAAATCCCAATGGAAAAAGTGCTCCATGTTGCAGATAAGTTCTAGATGAAGCAAATCAGTGTTTGTCTGTAGATGTTACCAGGAGAGGGGAGGATGTGGTACAAGGTGATCCTCGCGGCTAAGGTGAGGAACTGCAAATGATCTGAGAGGCTTCCGACACTGAAAAAGACTGAGGAAAACTGGAAGAATCAATAAGTCATAATGGATCACATTTTGTAGAATGGACTTACCAGATACAAAAGTATGATTTTCACAGATGACCTGGGAAAACTGAAATTGATTCACTATGATAATAAAAGTGTGATTAGGTTAGAGCTAATAATTTGCTATTATACTTAAAGCAAGCAGTATAAAAGGGTAGAAAATATAAATGGGTTGGGTTTTACCTAGCAATGCTCAGGTATTTAGGCTAAAAGTAAGGTACTAAAGAAAAATAATGCGAGAGAAATAAAAACTGTTCAATTCCTTTGCATCTACCCTTAAGAAACAGTAAAAAAGTAGTTATTACACACAGAAATGCACTGTATTCTAAATACTTTCTACAAAAAAGTAGGATCAGTTCAAGACAGCAGTTTAAAGTTGAATTTTCATACAACATCTATTGCAAAATAACTCTGGTACTTTTTATTATGATCTCCATCTGGAACTACATTTGGCATCACAAACAAGAGGGCCAGAGTAGTAAAATGGTTAAGTTGTTTCTACTTCTTCAATCTGCATGCCTTAATGAGAGTAACAAGGAATCAATTTTGATGTAAAGACTGATTTCATTTTTTTAATTGTGTGTGCCAGTACACTTAAAGATTATGTATGTTTTGTGTGGTTCTTTATGCCACGTGTAGCATGAATAATAAAAACCCAGGGACAGATACAGGGATTCAACATGAAGATCAGAAAAGCAAAATATCCAACCACTACAGAGACCTTTTACCTCTACCAAATCTTCAGACCACAATGGCGGGATCCTAGTGCTGGGATTAAAGGATAAATTGTGGAAGGTAGCTGGCTCTCTCCTTCTAGCGTGTGGGTCCTGGGGCTCACATTTAGGTTGGCAGGCTGGGTGCTAAGTGTTTTCTGAGTCATCTCACTGTCCCCTAAAATGACTAAATAAATTACAGGTTTGCTATTTTTGTTTTTGTTTGAGATACGTTGTAGCCCAGGTTGGCCTGCAACTCATGGCAATCCTCCTGTCTTAACTCTTGAGTGCTGAGAAGACAGATGCTGGCTACTGCACCTGGCTCTACCCCCACCTCCTTTATTTTTATTTGTAGTGTAGTCTTTGGATGGCTTTGAAGTCACTTTGTAGCTCAAGATGGCTTTGGACTCAGGGTAGTCCACCTGCCTCTCTGGCTCCCCAGTGCTGGGATTACAGGTGCATGCTACCATACCTAGCTGGGTTGCTACTTTTGTGGTGTAGGAGGTTTTTCTGTTCATGGGTTGCTTTCATTGGTTAATGAATTAAGAAACTGCTTTGGGTCTGATAGGGCAGAACTTAGGTAGGCAGAGAAGACAGAACTGAATGCTGGGAAGAAGGGCAGAGTGGGAGACACCATGGATCTTCTGCCTGAGATGGACGCTGGTTAGAATCTTGCCGGTAAGCCATGGCACGTGGCGCTATTTAGATTAATGGAGATGGGTTAAACTAATATATAAGAGTTAGCCAATAAGAAGTTAGAGCTAATGGCCAAGCNCTGGGAAGAAGGGCAGAGTGGGAGACACCATGGATCTTCTGCCTGAGATGGACGCTGGTTAGAATCTTGCCGGTAAGCCATGGCACGTGGCGCTATTTAGATTAATGGAGATGGGTTAAACTAATATATAAGAGTTAGCCAATAAGAAGTTAGAGCTAATGGCCAAGCAGTGTTTTAATTAATACAGTTTCTGTGTGGTTATTTTGGGTATAAGCTAGCTAGGTGGCCAGGACAAACAAAGGGCCCACTCCCTCTCTTCACAACACTTTTGAGTGAAACTTGACTTTATTCCAAGGACAACCATGGCAGTAGAGGTGATGGTCAAGGATGCTACCTGGGAGATTTGTAAGAGGACTACAGTGGCTCAGTGCTATATATGCTTCTGCCAATAGGAGTTTTCTAAGTGAAAAGCAAATCCCAGGTTACTATTTATAGGCACCAATGGAGACTTCTTGATTACAGAATACTAAATGGCTACACATTACAAGCTTCTTATTATGTACTAGATGATTTCAAAACAGGTTTACAGATGGGTCTGAACTGCTCGGGATGGTCTCAGACACTGGTCAAAGCAAATTCTCCCTCAGGCATAACTTTAGAAATAAAACTACCCTCTGTCTACTATTTGTGAAAGGAGATAGTCTAGGATATAAGCCTAGACTGATTCATGGCTAATGACAAATCATTTATCAAATACATGCAAAGAACAAGATTGGAATGCTAGAAAGAAAGAAGAACCCTGGGAGAAACATTAGGATAGACCTTCCGGAATGGGCTCAGTATGAACATATATTGTGTTCTTTGCACATTTTTAGCAAAAAGTATCCAGCAAAGAAGCCTCTCAACCTGAAAGACAAGAACATCCACAGCACTATGTCAATCAGCCTCTATTCCAGCTGGCATGGTTGACTGATGTACAGAACGGTCACGGCAGCAAGGATGACGTCATGGCAGCAAGGATGACAGCTATATATAGCTACAGACATACGGATCTCCTCTCTCCAAGGAGGCATGTCTATTATCAATTCTGTATGCCTGAATATTCAACCACCAGAGTGAACAGTGCATGCCAACTAAAGGAACACTTCCTGGAGAGTGATCAGTCAGGTTCCTGGAGGCAGATTCATTGCACCGGGCCAGTTTTGTCATGAAATTTGTTTTCAAAGGTTAAATTCACACTGCAGATACAAAGCTGTATTTATTTATGGTAATTCTGTTTGTTACCATGCTATCCTATATAATACAGCCTCCAAAAAAGTAATCTTCTAAGAAAGGAAGTAGAGCAGAACCTCAAATACATGGAGCTCATGGGTCTTACGTATGTTCCATTGAGAAGAATGCAGACTTGGGATTATGGTGGAATGTTCTAAAGGCTACACTAGGGAAGTTGTCATAGAGGACATACTATGTGCCCTATATCAAAGAACAAAAAAAAGCTCTCTTTTTTTTAATGGTCAAAACACATATGCATTACAGGAACTGAGAGTTGGAGGAGCTGTTTTAGTCAGGGTTACTACTGCTATGATGAAACACCATGACCAAAAGCAACTGGGGGGGGGAGGTTTTATTTGGCTTACAGATCCAGAGACACAGTCCATTGAGGGAAGCTAGTGCAGGACCTCACACAGGGCAGGAACCTGGAGGAGAAGCTGATGTCAAGGCTATGGAGGGCTGCTACTTCCTGGCTTGCTCATCATGGCTTGCTCAGCCTGATTTCTTAGAGCAGCAAGGAGTACCAGCCCAGGAGTGGCACTACCCACAATGAGCTTGGCCCTCCCCCATCAATCACTATTTAAGAAAATGCCCTACAGGCCTGCCTATAGCCCAGTCTTACGGATGCATTTTCTCAGTTGAGGTTCCTTCCTCTCAGATGACTTTAGCTTGTGTCAAGTTTAACTAGCCAGCACAGTAGTCATGAGAATAATTCCTCCTCTATATGAGAAATATATTATACATACATAGTGTGTGTGCGTGTGGGTGTGCATGTGGGTGTGTAGTGGTATATTTTGTGATTGTGGAGGTCAGAGAACAACCTATGGGAGCCAGTTCTCTTCTTCCACACATGTGGGTCCTGGGGATTTGAACTCAGTAAATACCTTAACCATTTACTGCTGAGCCATCTCACTGTCCCCCATTATACACCTGACCATCCACTTAGGCTATTTTTGCTTCCTGTCCCCAATCCCGGGCCTCGTAAGTTTGAAGTTATAGCGCTCAACGGAGAGATGCTTCTACTATAGAACACGGTCAGGATTGTCAGTAAATTTGCCTCTTGGTCATTTCAGGCTCTTCATACTATAAAAACTGTGGTCATAATGACTGGTCGCAATTCCAAGGAATATGTTGCTGCTGTATGCCATGAGCAAGGACTCTAGAGAATTCTTTGGGGGTACCTCTTCTCTCACGTTTAGTTTTAGGCCCACACAATGGTACTCTGAAGAGCCTGTAGGATAAAGCCCTCCCAAAGACTTAAATAATGTAAGAAATTGAGTTTATAATATGAACTAGATAAAGAACTCTGAGCTATAATTAAGGATTTAAGATTACAGCTATGCATTAACCTGATTGTAAAAGTTGATAACACGGGAAACCCAAGACAAGTAAAGTTGGTTGTTAATAGTGTTCTCTTAAAGACAGGTTGGACAGGCTGAATACACAGTACAACAGCAGTCTCAAGTGACCTCAAGGTGTGAGGTCACTCATTAACTCTGGCTGTGAGGTCCCGAAAAAGTTCTAATCTCTTAGAATGTAAGAAATTTTAATAACATTACATCACCACATGTAGGGGATCACCCTGATTAATCAGTATATAAGAAGCAGCAAGGGAGCTAAAGCATTCACCCTTCTCTGCTTCTGGGTCACTGATGTGACCAAATACCTCGGGTTCCTGTTGGTGAGTTTTTCACCATGGTGGGCTGCAGTGCTGAGCTTTGAGCTGGGATAAATCCATTCTCCCTTAAGTCGCCTTTGTCAGGGTACTTTGTCACAGCCATGGGAAAAACGAACTACTGTATTTATTTCATTACAAATAGCATCCACTTGTCTTAGCTAGGGTTACTTTCGCTTTGAGGAAACACCATAACCAAAGCAACTCAAGGAGGAAAGGGTTTATTCCACTTGCAGTTCCATAAAACAGCCATCATCAAAAAGTAATGAGGACCCCAGAGGCAGGAGCTGATGCAGAGGCAGTGGAGGAGGTGGAGTGCTATGTCCTGGCTGACTCCACTCCTCTCTTGCTGCTCCTCTTGGTGGTTATTCTTCTGCTGCAACTGGGCTGTGCACTCACCAACAGCCTCTCGGGCTCTCTTTGTGAAGCCTCAACTTCTCTGCATGACCCCTTCGATTCCGAGCCTTCAACTGACACTGAGGTATGCACCTGCGCCAACGGCCTCTCCTGACCTCTTCCAGTGCCAAGCCTCAGCTGTTCTTCTTGCCTTCAAAACCAGAACCTCCTGAGTGACTCTGACGTCCCCAAGTCCAGCTGCCAGCACAAGGCACAGCTTTGCCAGCTTCTGAAACACAGCCTCTGTGTGCTGACCCTGAGGAAACACTTTCCAGAAGATTTCATCTCAATGATGCGAGTCTTTTCTTAATCACCATCAGTTTCTTAGCTCCAGCTAATTGACATCAACTGTCCCAATAAAGCAAAAGTTTCTGTGGTAGTCTGAATGTAATTGGCCCCATAAGCTCCTAGGGAGTGGCACTATTGGGAGGTGTGGCTTTGCTGGAACAGGTATGACCTTGCTGGAGGAAGTGTGTCACTGTGGGGGCAGGCTTTAAGGTTTCCTATGCTCAAGATACCACCCACTGTTGGAGACCAGTTCCTGTTGCTTTCTGATCAAAATGTAGGACTCTCAGCTCCAGAACCATGTCTGCCTGCATGCTGACATACTCCCCACCATGATGATAATGGACTGAACCTCTACACTGTAAGCCAGCCACCAAAACCAAATGTTTCCTTTATAAGAATTGCCATGGTCATAGTGTCTCTTCACAGCAATAGAAACCCTAATGACGGGGCTAGAGAGATGGCTCTGAGGTTAAGAGCACTAGCTACTCTTCCAGAGGTCCTGAGTTCAATTTCCAGTAACCACATGGTAGCTCACAGCCATCTGTAATAAGATCTTTTGCCCTCTTCTGGCGTGAAGGCATACATGCAGGCAGAATACTGTATGCATAATAAATAAATAAATTTTTGAAAAAAGAAAGAAAGAAACCCTAACAACAGGTTCACTTCAGGAGTGCCAGTCTCTTAACATGGTGACTCTCTCCTTCTCTCTCTCTCTTGGTTTTCTGAAACAGGGCTTCTTTGTGTAACAGCTCTGGGTTTCCTGAAACTCACCCTGTAGACCAGGCTGGCCTCAGACTCACAGAGATCCACCTGCTGTTGCCTCCCAAAGGAGGGGATTAAGGGCCTACACCACTGCCATACAGCTTTAGGATTGACTCTTCAGGCCCAGCTGCTCAGAATGACAGAATCTTAATTCAAAATAGCAAATGGCCACGATAGAGTCCTTAAACTTCTCTGTGAAACTACACAAGCCAGGCCTCCATCTGCCCTCAACATTCTTATCTTCCAAGACCCTACAAAATAGCTCACCAAGCACTGAACACCGAATGGCTTTTCTTTACACAACCCTCCCCAGAACATGGTGAGGTCTGTCACAGCAATACCCCACTATCCTGAACACAAGTACCCTGCGTGGGTGGACAATGTTTCCCCAAGAAGACGTGGGTTAGGAAATGGAAATCCTCCTGAATTAGTGTCAGGTCCTAAAACAACACAGGCCATTGCCATTGTTCCTGGATGCCCATCAGAACCCAATGGTAAGAAGACTCTATTAAACATAACACATTCTGGTTGCAGAACATAGAGAAATCAAGCTGGAGCTGACCTGAAAATATTGTCCCTGCAGGACAGATTTCATAGGGCATGGAAGTGCTATGGGCCACTGGCAGAGAAAACCCATCAGTGCCAGGTGCAACATTGCAGGCTGCAGTTCTGACTGTGGTGGTCTGAATGAGAATGGCTCCTAAAGGTGCATATATTTGAATGCTTGGTCCCCCGTTGGTGGAATTGTCTGAGGACGATTAGGAGGTATGGCTTTTTGGAGAATGTATGTCACTGGGGGTGGGCTTCTTTGAAGTTTTCAAAGCCCACACCATCCCCAGTTAGCTCTGTCTGCCTGCCTGCTGCCATACTCTGACAGGATGGTCATGGATGCTTACTCTCTGGAACTGTAAGTGAGCCCCCAACAAACTCTTCTCTATATTACCTTGTTCATGTCACCTTAGCACAGCAATAGGAAATTAAGAGCCTGACCAGCAGGCAAGATGTGTCTATGTGTACAATAACGGCACAAAGGTTATGGGGGTGTCTTAGTCACTTCTAACGCTACAGACTCCATGACCATGACAACTCTTTTAAAAGAAAGCATTTAATTGGGGCTTGTTTACAGTTTCAGAGGGTTAGTCCACTATCATGGCAGACATGGTGCATGGAGTAGCTGAGAGTTCTACATACAGATTCACAAGGAGCAGGGGGAGAGTAACACTGGCTTAGGCTTTTGAAACATCAAAGCCCACCCCCAGTGACACATTTTCTCCAACAAGATCATACCTCCAAATCCTTCTCAAGTAGTGCCACTTCCTAATAACTAAGCATTCAAATATATGAGCCCACCAGGGCCATTCTTTGTCAAATCACCGCAAGGAGTAATAACTGCTTTTGGATTGGATTTGAACGTGATCCACAGGATATAATTCAGTCCCAGCACTGTGAATCTGGTTAAAAGCCATAGGTCCTAGTGGAGAATACACTGCTGGTGTCTCGCTAAATGGAAAGGCTATCAAACCACCTTCTAAATATTTAAGTTTATATACCTAGGTTAGCGCTGCCCTCAACCTTGGCCAGAGAAGCTTCTTTCTCTCTGTAGTGGTCAGCAGTCAATGCAGAGACTGATAGCTGGTCAAAGTACTGAGCACAGTGACTAGTGAGTACTAGGTCCTAAATGGGACATCTATTGTAAACAGCCTTCTCCCTAGACGCAGGGGACACCCCAGAAGAGAGCACAGAAAGGCTGAATGAGCTGAAGATGGGGAGGGATTCTGTGAACTGCTATTTTTCAGACATGACACTGAACTCATTGCAGTTATGATTATCTGCACAAGATCAAAACAGTAAGGTATCTCAACATTCCTACAGGCAGCTTGGGGGGGGGC
>LOEQ01005278.1:17672-45296 GCA_001685075.1 Bramus lutescens
CGGGCTACCTGCGGAGCGAGGTGAGTGCCGGGGTGCAGCCCCTCGGCTTTGATGCCTTCCAGACCCTTCTGGTCGGGCCGCCATCCTCCCGTACACTCTCCCTTCTACCCCTCGCCCCGCGCTCGTCTCAGGGAGAGCATGGAGCTGTGCCAGGCCTCTTCGTAGGTCCGCGGGTCGCCTGTCTCTCATCTGGCGCCTCTGCTTGCCGCGCTTCCAGTTGCGGTTCTTTCGCACTGATTGTTCTCCCACTTCCCAGCGCCTCCTGCTTACGGGTGCTGCCAGGCTCGTTGCTTGAGAACAAAGCTCGTTCCAGAGCCAGGTCTCAGTCATGGTCTTGACTTTCCTTTATTAAACACTCGGAGAGCACCAGCTTCTCTGCAGGTTATTATTTTAAAATCGGTGACAGGGTCTCACTTGTTGCCCAGGCTGGCCCTGAGCTCCCTAGCCCAGGTTGACCTTGAATTTGGCGAACTCCTGCCTCAGCCTCCCACAGAGCTCACAGCCCTGTGCTACTAGGTCTGCCTTTCCATAATTGTATTCACTATTAGGTACGTGTGTGCTTTGTTTAACACGTGCCACTCCCTGCTGTGGAGTTCTGTAAGGGCAGGGGTAATGTCCTGATAACCATCCAGCCCCTAATATAATGGCTACACACAATAAATATTAACAAATTTGTGAAAGCCAGGCCCTCTGGTGAGCACCCTGACTTAGTTTTGGTGATGTGAGCAGTATTCAGCAGAGGCTTCAAGAGTGTGGACTCGAGTCAGGCCTATAATCCCAGCTCGCAGGTGGTGGAGGCAGGGGGATCACATTGTTAAAGGCCAACTCAAAGTATGAAACTCTGGCTCAGAAACAAAACAACAACAACAAAAACCAAACTCAACAACAAAACAGCCCAGATTACCTCCCAAGCCACATAGGTGGGACAGCTTGGATATTCTGTTTCTCTTAGAACTGTTGAATTTATACTATATGCTTACATGCTGTGAAGACAAAGTGAGTTGAGACATTTAAAATGGGCTGATAATGCTGGGATCTATTACAAAGGCCCAGTGTGTTGTTAAGTATTAAATGATAAAGCAGGAACATTCTGACACGTTACTTTCAGGACAGATGCCTTAAGAGTTAGTAACAGCCTGCCCTGCCAGGAGAGGATTGCCCAGAAGGGTCCTGGGGCTTTCCTCTTGGTTAGACTGATGGCTAGCTGGGGGCCCAGATTTGCCTTCCAGGCAGGGCTTACACCCAAGCTCAGTGCCTCCCACCCCCTTCGCCATTTCCTGGGTGACACCTGAATCAGGTTTTCTGATCAGAATGGTTACTTTATATCCTCATGGACAAGCTTGCTTCCCTAATTTGTATGTCAAGAAGTGGGAGTGTGGCCCTGAAACACTGCAGTGCAGTGCCTCTCTAGACTTGCCCTCTGAGAGGATGGGAGAATCAAGAACCTGGGCTTTATTTTATTGATGTCCTTTTGGTAGATTTCCCAGTGTAAGGCCTATTTTGTAACTCATTCCTCGTGGAATGGGTTTTGTCTCTTGCCTTGAATATCTTACCGGGCCAGTTTTTAAATGTGGTTTTATTGTTGTTCAGGTGTGGTGAGACAAGAGAACAGGAGGTGATTGAATTGGAAAGGCTAGATTTGTTCCTAACAGTCCTCAGGAGACAGGCCCTGCCTTGACACGAATGCCCCCAGTCAGAAGGCAGGAAAAGCAAGTGGAAATGGTAAGAATCTTGGCTTACCATGGCAGTGATGGAGCAACAGAAGCTGCTGTTTGCTTGTTTGAGTCACTTCAGTGCACTCTGGGAGATGGGGATTTTCACGCTTGTTTGCTGCGGACCTTGAAATGGTTAGGACAGGAAACTGGTGGTCCTGAGGGCGAGAGCCTTCCTGAGACCTTGGGATAAGGGGATTCTGGGTCTGTTGGTTCCCAGCGAAAGGATGCTCACACCAAGTTGCTTCCTGCTGTAGGAACCGGGTAGCTCTGAGAGGGACTATTTGTGTGAAAGCATCAAAATAAAGTGTGTTTAACATACCAGCAGCCCAAGCTCCTATAGCAACTTGCTCCTTCCTGGAGAGGGAATGGAATCTTAGAAAAGGTCAGCTGCTGAGTAAAATCTCACCATGATTACTAGACAGAGTATGATTGTGTGACTCCAACATTGGTGCTTTTGTGAGCTAAATCACTTACCTGCAATCTGCCAAATGCTCTGGAAATATTTTCCAGTTTGTATAGGTACCTGACAGTGTTGACCAATGCGTCTTTGAAATTCTTTTTTGATCATGCTGACATTCATGTGATCGCATACACATACAGACATGCACGTGTACACACACATATGTATGTTCAGTCATATATATATTTGTGATGTATAGTTTCATGTTATTGTTGGGTTGAGTGTTCTGGCTCACCATTGTGAGTGAGAACGATATAGATTGTTATGGACAAGACCAGTAGTCCCATTAAAGCATTTGTATTATGTGTATCTGTGTGCATTTATGTGCAGGTGAGTCCCTGGAACTGGAGTTAAGGTGGTTGTGAGCCCCTGTGTGGGTACTGGGTTCTCTGTAAGAGCAGTAAGTGTGCTTAACCACTGAACCATCTCCAGCAAACCCTCCCCACCCCAATAAAGCGGGTCTCTTTTTTTTCTCCAAAAAGTAAAGTGGTTTGAGGGAAATGTAGTTCCCTTTCACCTTGTCTCTTACAAATCCTTGACTGAGGCAGAGTTCTCAGCACTGACATCTCAGGATCCTTTGTAGATGGTGTCACAGATGTAGTTACTGGGATCTGACTTAGGTGCATCTGACTAAGCTAGATGTCACCCCATTCACATCCCCAGTGAATGAGATGAGGACATTAAAAACTCTCCCAAGGCAGGGAACATATGTAGCATTCTTACTAGTAGTGTATCTAGTCTTACTAGTAGTGTATCTAGTCTTACTAGTAGTGTATCTAGTTTTACTAGTAGTGTATCTAGTCTTACTAGTAGTGTATCTAGCTGCCAGCCAGAACTGATTGCTAGCTAATGAGTGATGCACCGTGGAAACCAGTCTGGCCCATAATGGTCTTTCTGTTTGTTTTATTTTGTCTTTTAGATTCTTTTATTTTTCATTCATGTACGTGTTCTGTGTACTAAGTGTTTGCAGAGCCCTTGGAAGCCAGAAGTAGACATTGAATCCTTTGGAACTGAAGTTACAGACTGCTCTCAGCTGCCCTGTAGGTTCTGGACTTGATCCCAGGTCCTTTGGGGGAGCAGTTAGTGCTCTTAACCACTGAGCTATTTCTCCTGCCTCCCAAGAACAGTCTTGATATCACATTAGGTATGAAAAGTCAAAACCGACTGATGACCCTGATCAGTAAACATTGCTTTGAACAAAAGTTGGTCAGAGGAATATAATATTTTCAATTTGCAAAGACCACTCTGGTTACAGTGTGGATAACAGGCTGGGGGACTGAGTGAGTTTGGGCCCAGCAGGTGGAAAGTTGCGTGGTTTTGCACATGGAATAGCATTAGGGTGATGACTAGATTTGGAAGGGCAGACTCCAGAAGTAGGAAATAAAAGCAGCAGGACCTAGAGTTCGAGAGGACTGCGGCGGTGCAGCCAGGTGGATATTCCTATCTCCTGAACACGGGGTTTTCTATTATTCTTTTGTTTTGCTTTTCCCCCAAGACAGGGTTTCTCTGCATAGCCCTGGTTGTTCTGGAACTCTCTCTGTTGACCAGGCTTGCCTCTGCCTCCTGTGTACTGGTTTAAGGGCTTGTACCGCCGTCACCTGACCTGAACCCAGGTTTAAGCTGGCAAGAATCAGCTTGGTGGTTACCCCATGACTTTATGAGGTATAATACTATGACTTATGCTGCATCTAAGTCCTTTTGAGAGTTTCAGGAGAATTCATGATGAGAATGAGCAACTGTAGGCAGCTAGGTCTTGAGGATCAGGTAGAAGTTGTAGACTAGGTGATGAATATTAGCGAAAAGTGAGGGTATGAAATCTTGGGGGGCATGGGACATGAAGAGAGACAGTAAAGGACTAATTAGCTAGGACTAATTTTAGGGGGAACACTGGAAAGGAACTGGAGGATAATCATAACATATTCTTTATGATTATAAATGCCCCTCCGCCACATGCACCTGAAGGACAAGGTGTTTAGGCACAGGACTTAAAGTAAAATTGTGTGAGGGCTGACAAGGTGGCTCAGGGCTTATACTGCTCTTGCAGAGGACTTGAGTTCAGTTTCTAGCATGGATGTTGGCTGGTGGACAACTTCCTGTAACTCTAGCTCCAGAGAATCAAATGTCCTTTTCTAGCCTCTGTGGGCACTGCACACATAAGCACAAACCCATACATAATTAAAAATAAATCATGACATTTCAAAAACTGAGTAATATCCCAAACACTGGAATCAAAAGGCTAGAGACTAGTAACAGACTCACGATCATCAAGTGAATAGCATGCATTAGTGTGCAGCCCTGGCAAAAACAGATCTGACAGCATGGCACATGCATTTCTGCTTACATTTGAATCTATCTGGGGTGTGTGCATAGATCAGAGGAAAACATTCTGGGGTTCTTACTCTATGTGTTCCAGGTATCAAACTTGGGTCATCAGACTTGGTGGCAAGTGTCTACTGTGCCGTCTTGTCCTTCTACCCCTCTTTGAGACAAGGTATCACTATGTAGCCCTGAAATTTCTTAAATCCTTACTGACTTAGTAAGAACACAAGTAGTTATTGTTTCTCTCGTACTAAAATTTAAGAGTTTGGGAGGCGTTTAAGAGGCCGAGGTAAGGAGGATTGTGAGTTTTGAGAATAGCCCTAGCTACATAGTAAAACCCTGTCTCAAAACTAAAATATATAAAAAATATGTATTTATATTTGTGTGTATGTATGTGTATACACACACATATATATACACACTCACACTGTATATATGTATATATTTATATGGTGTGCACTTACATGTTATTTATCCCTGGGTTTATGTGTATGTGTGCATGTTGTTTATCCCTGGCTATTTCTGAAGCATCTGTTAATATCTGTCACAGCACAGAGGAAATGCTGCTTTGAAGGTATCTCAGACCTATCTTTCTTACTGAATAGTTCAATATATGGCACAATCATCTTCCAGCCACTAGAGGTGCCCAGAAACCTGAATTCTCTTTCTTTAGATTCTCAGTAGGTTAGAACTCACTATATGCCTGAGCTACCTGGAATTCAGTCTTTTTGCCTCAGGCTAGTAAATGTTGGGATTACAGGCTTGAGACACTATACCTGGTCTTGACTCCTCCATCTTCCAAACCTTTATCAAGTAGGTCTCTAAATCTTGTTCAATTTCTGTATCTTGGATCCTATTCCTCAAGCCATTACAGTCTCTCACCTGAATGACTGTGGACCCATCTCTTCTGCATACCACTTTGTCTGGGAGACAGACCTTCCAGCCATGCTGTGGCTTTGGCTCAGACCATGGATAATTTGGCTGTTCTGCTATAGGTATGTTTTCTCTTAGTATCCATTAGTGTTCCAAGGTCTGGCATGGACTTTTAAATGTGGGTGCATAGAAATACCTGGGGTATTTACTAAAGCCATATTCCTGGAGATCTTGACTGAATCTGTCATAGGGTTCATCTTCCATGGCTAACTGAGCTATACCTGGAGGTGACAGCCATTGGTCTGCTAGCCCTAAACCACCGTCAGCTTCTGCAGTGGGCCATGTCCTCTCACACCCATTTGTCACTCAGATCACATTCCTCTGAGATTTATCTTGCAGGCTGCAATCCCTGCCTCTTCTGGCCCCCCTCTCTGGTCTTAGTTATTTACGTTCCTCTGATTTATCATGCTGTTTTCCTGTTGTTACTCCTCACTGAACTAAGAGGCCATTAAAGTCTACTTTAATGTAGACTTGTTTAGCAGTCTGCATAGCACACAGTAGATTTTTAAGTATTTGTGAAATAATGAAGGGAATTTTCTGCTGTGACTTTCACTGAGGAATAATCTTCCCTTCTTTGTGCATTCATGGACATTTCCTGTGACCCCATCCAAACATTTTTGCCATCATTACTAATTTGCAAGAACAACCAAGACTGGTCTGGGCAGCCCATTCCGGAATAAAAACAGCTAGTGATTGAACGTCAGGCAAATTCAATATGTTTGACTTCTTCATCTGTAAAACATGGGATGGTCTTTACTGCACAGTGGTATTGTTGAAATCCAATAAAATAGGTCTTGTAAGCTGCCTGGCCCATGACCAGTGCTACATTTTGAGTTCCTGCCTTTTGGGAGACTGTGACAGGGCTAAATTCTTTGCATGCAAAGTCCAGCTCTGCTGTTTGTTACCGTGTGCTTTGGTCATCTTATGATCCTCGGAAGCCTCCTTTGGAGAATGGACAAAAACATGATTGTCCTTAAGGAGCACTATTATCCCTAATGTTATTACTGAAGGTCACATGATTGTAGCTATACTAAAATTTTGTTCCATGTTCTGAAAACAATCTTGAATAATCTATAGGTTATCATTTGTATGGAAGTACCCTTTTAGCAGTTTTCTACACAGGCACAGTAACCAGCGAGTTGCATTCCTTAGCTCTGCAAGCCAGTCTCCCCCCAGCCCCCAGTGGTGTGTACCCAAGTGGCTGTCCTCCGTAAACATGTAGTTACATTCTGAGCACATGCTTTCCCTGTGTAACGTGAACACTGTCCACCTCCTCTCTGCCTCAGCTAGGTAGTCTTTTCAGGATGTTCAGAGAGGCCACAGCCTTGGCCTGTCCTGCTCCAAAAGGACAAAATGGACTCAGCTTTGTGAAAGTTGAAGAAGAAAATGTTTGGAGGCAGGACTTCAGTCTTCAGGGAAACCTCCAGAGCCAGGAGGTTTTCCGCCAGCAGTTTAGACAGTTTGGCTACTCTGACTTCACTGGGCCTCGGGAGGCTCTGAACCAACTGCAGAAGCTTTGTCAGCAGTGGCTGAGGCCAGAGGAGCGCTCCAAGGAGCAGATCCTGGAGCTGTTGGTGCTGGAGCAGTTTGTGGCCATCCTGCCTATGGAGCTGCAGGCCTGGGTGCAGGAGCACAGACCTGGAAATGGAGAGGAGGCTGTTACTCTGCTGGAGGAGCTGGAGAGAGAATTTGACGAACCTAAACAACAGGTAAGAGGTAAGGTTTTTTTTTGTTGTTGGATTTGATCTATTGTGGTTGTTAGAGAAGCCATTATGAGTAGCACTGACTCAGCTCTTGGGAACTTAGCCAGTTTCTGCCTCTTGGTAAATTAATTATTCACCCATTAGTTCAAGTCATGGGGTCTGTAGTGTTGTTGTTTTTTTCCTAGTCATCTGAAGAGTTTTCTGGCTCTTCTGCCTTGTCCATCACTATTGGGGGATTCTCCTGTATACCATTAGTCACAGTGCTGGTATTTGTTATTCTAGGACACAGCTCTTGGCCAAGAAATGACACTCATGGGAACACAGAAACCTCTGAGTAGCCCACTGCAGTCCTTGGAGGACCATTGCAGGAGTGAACCCCAGGAGCCTCAGGTTTTCCATGAGAGAGATGAGGCAACCCTACCATTCAGGGTTGAGGATGAAGGTGAGGACTATCAAATGTGCCAAGACTTTCTTAATGACTGTCATCTATACTGCCACTAAATATTGTGGAAAATCATGCTGACTTTGAAATATTCTTCTATTGGCTCAGCCTAGAATCTGAAATTTCAATATAATTTTTAAAACTTGGATTAATAATTAAAGTCTTTCATAAGATTTTCTGATGCCATATTCCAAGACTAATGCTATTTTTAAAAGTATTTTTGTCACACTTATAAGGAAGTTTCTAAGCAGGACAAGAATACTGTGTCACTGACACAGTATTCTTGTCTCATAATAACTTGTAAAAGGGAAAATGTAATATTAAAAATTGTCAGCTGCAAGCCAGATGTTGTGGCATACACCTATAATATCAGTACCGACTTGAAAGCCTGAGAGGTAGGAGGGCTGCGTGACCCAGGCCAGCCTGGACTACACAATAAGATGGTCTCAAGAAGAAAAGTAGCAGAGCATTGATCACTATGTAGTCTCACTAAAAGTCACACTCTAAAATGTACAGGACTAAGGTGGGAAGTCCTCAGAAGAACACATATGCGAGAGGTGCCATGTGTCATCTGCTCCTGCTAGGGCTGACATCTGATCTTGTTAGAGAGGTACAGTCACAGACAGAGGAAGAGATGTGCTCTGAAATGCTCAGCAGGCTAGATCCAGTAGAAGCCACCTTTAGGGTACTAAAAGCCTGCCAGGAAATCTGACTTAGCATAAAATTTGCTGGGAAGTTGCCAAGGTGGACAGCTTCTTTGAAATTTAGTCAAGTGTTTGTTGTTGGGTGTCCTAAATGCTGTAGGAATGAAGAGAAAGATCTTCCTCACTGTCCTTCTAACTCCCTCAACTGATAAAACTCACATGCTAGCATAATGCCAGTATTATGGATAGGACAATGATAGATTTGAAATAAGGAGGCAATAAATCAAAGTATCACAGATGCCAATGATTAGAGCCAAAAGGACTTTTAAGTTATTGACAACATCTATATAGACATCAGCCATCCCAGGTGGCTAATGCCTATTACATCTGCTTCTGATTTCATTTTCACCAAGCAATCTTGTTACAGTCCCATGAAGCTTAATTATTAAGAGAATGCCCTATTCAGTCAAATCTATGTAATTTACATTATTCTTATTACAGTTAGACTATATAGTTACAAGAAGTTGGCTAGTATGAGCCCGCCCTAAGAGGTAAATCTGTTGTATGTTGATAGAATTAGATATAAGAGGACACAAGCCTGAAGGCCTGACCTTAGACCTTGGCAGTTCACCAAAGTAATCATGTAAGTTATCTACTGAGGTTACTTTAGAAACATCCACTCAACCTTACACATTCAAATGCATTTCAAAAAAATGATCTTATCATATTGCCTTACAGGGAACTATCTACTAATAGCTAATAATACCTAATTGTCTGTATTAGTTTTTGTTGTTGTTGTTTGATAAAGATTTTATTTATTTATTTATTTGAGACATGGTTTCTCTGTGTAGCCCTGGCTGTCCTGTAACTCACTCGGTAGAACAGGCTGGCCTCAAACTCAGATTCACCCGCCTCTGCCTCCCTAGTGCTGGGATTAAAGATGTGTACCACCATAGCCCGGCATCTGTATTAGTTTTTAATCAGTATAATGAGATACCTGAAGCAGTTAACAGTATAAAGAAAAATGGTTTATTTGTTCATACATTTGGAGATGTAGGGCTGTTTTACCTTCATTGGCTCATTTCTGGTTAGGGTTCTTTCTGTAACATCATATCATGACTTTGGTTATGAGAGTACAGACAAACGTGTGATCACATAAAAGCGACAGCAGAGACACCAACTCAAGGTTAGGTTAAGGTTTTTAGAACTAACCAGAGTTTCCATGAAAACATGGAATCCTTTTTGTGAGCATTACAGTTGATTGGGATATCCTAGTAGGCCTGCCCTCTTAAAGGCTCCATCAGTTGCTACATCACTATACTGGGGACCAAACTCCCAACAGAGAAGCCTTAGAGAACAAACAGCATGCAAACCCTAACAATGTCTAAATCTTTTAGGACAGATATATCTACCCCTCCCCCACCTCCTTTTCTATTGCTGTCTTGGATTTTTGAGAGTCTTGCTACATAGCCTTGACTGTCCTGAACCTGATACTCAACCTGTAGACAAGGCCTGTGCCTCTGCCTCCTGAGTGTTGGAATTAAAAGGTGTATGCCACATTTGGCCCTCTACTTAGTTTTATTAAGGTCTTGACAGATTCTAATTTCCTTTATTGTATCATTGGTTGAAGCTCTAGCTCTTAGTACCTTAGGGTATGACTGTACTTTTTGGACATGAGGTTACTGTGTTCCTTATCCATTATGCCTACTGCCTTTTTGGGAACAGGGAAAAAATTTGTTTTTCTGATTTATGCAAACTTTCTCTGGTCACATCATTTCGCTTAATATAATACTTATTTTTATTGTTTTGTTTTCAAGACAGGGTCACACTAAGTAGCTCTGGCTGTCTTGGAACACACTGTGTCAACCAACCAGAATGGCCTGAAACTCACAGAAATCCACTCTTTGCTTCTTGAATACTGGGACTAAAGGCATGCACCACTATGCCCAACAAGTGCACTATTTTTATGCCTTCATTATATACTAGTGCTTTGTTGGGCATTTTATTTATGTATTTTTTTGAGATAGGGTCTCAGTATATAACCCAGGCTGGCCTGGAACTCAGTATGTAAACGAGGCTGGCCTCAAACTCAAAGATCTATTTGTCTTTGTCTCCTGAACACTAGGATTTAAGGTGTGTGCCACCACCTAGCCTTTTTCCATTAAGATAAGCACCACTTTGAATAAGTGTCACTATAACTGTATTTCTTCCTAAATGCTTTTTTTTCTACTGCTTATATTGATTTGCCCTATTTGGAACCTGCCAGAATTTGCAAATTCTATCATGCTTTCTATTCCCTGCCCACCTCCCTGTGTCCAATACGTATCTATCCCCAAACATTTTATAGTATCACATGCTCTCCTACTTTGTTAGATGTACTGCTGATCTATAACTCTTAAGACATATTATTCCTGACTCTGTATAACCTCTTCTCCTTTTTCATGTTGTCTAACCTAGAATCAACTCTTCCCTTTCTGGTTAAATGACTGGTATTACTGTTTGTCACCTCTAAGTATTGTTTTCTTGTTCAATTGTCAATGTCTCCAATACTTATATTCTTTGTCCATTTTACTCTCGAGTTCTGTATAGGGAATTCTCATTTTCCTACCCATATCCCTTCCCCAATCCTGGAGATTAAACCCAGGGCCTTGTGTTTGCAAGCACATGTCCAGCCCTGGTATTTTTTTTTAAATGTATGAGCGTTTGCCTGCATGTTTGCATATGCACTACCTGGATGCCTAGTCCCTACAGAGGCCAGAAGAGGGTGTTGTATCTCCTGGAACTGGAGTTAGAGATGGTTATGAGCCACTAGGTGGGTGCTGGGAACTGAACCAGGGTCCTCTGCAAGAGTATGCCCTCTTAAATCACCAAACCAGCCAGGTTTTTGTGAGTTCAAGGCCAGCCTGGTCTACAGAGTTAGTTCTAGGACAGCTAGGACTGTTACATAGAGAAACCCTGTCTCAAAGAAAAAAATCACCAAGCCATCTCTTGAGAACCAGCACTTACCCTTTTCCTTTGTTTTATTTATTGTTCCTTCTATAGCATTTTTAACATAAAAGAATGACACACCCTATTCACATTTTTAGATAGCAAGATGGTGACTGACAAAGTACTGACAGCAAAGCAAGAAATTATTGAATGTGTTACATCAGTGGCCATGGCATCTCCAGGAAGACTTCCTAGGGAATCTTCTCCAGTACAGATAGTTGAAGAAACTATGGGATGTCTGGACAACAATAAGCAAAGAGGAAGTGATGATGCAAGCAACAAACTGAGTCCACTTTCTTCCCAGGAAAGCTATTTCAGTCTGGCAAGCTTTAACAAGAAACCCCCCACAGAACAGAATACCTTCGAGTGTAATGAAGGTGAAGGAATTCTCAGTCTAAACTTACACGGTACTGCACAGTCCAGAACTCACACAGGGAAACTGCTTTATGAGTGTTTGGATTGTGGGAAAGCTTTTTGCCATAGGTCAAAGCTGATTAGACATCAAAGAAGTCATACTGGAGAGAGACCTTATGCATGTAAAGAATGTGGAAAAGCCTTTGGTTTCAGAACAGATCTTGTTAGACATCAGAGAATTCACAGTGGTGAAAAGCCCTATAAATGTTGTGACTGTGGGAAAGCTTTCAGGGGCAGCTCAGGGCTCATTAGGCATAGGAGAATTCATACTGGAGAGAAACCTTACGGTTGTGAAGAATGTGGGAAAGCCTTCAGCCAGAGCTCCACTCTTATTCAGCATAAGAAGATTCACAGTGGGGACAAAGGCTATGCATGCACTGAATGTGGAAAGGCTTTTAGGAGAAGTTCTGTTCTTAGGGAACACGAAAGAATCCATACTGGTGAGAAACCTTATGAATGTAACGAATGTGAAAAATCCTTTAATCAAAGCTCAGCCCTCACCCAGCACCAGAGAACCCACTCTGGGGAAAAACCTTATGAATGCTATAAATGTAGGAAAATATTTAGGCATAGGTCAGGCCTTATGCAGCATCAGAGAGCACACACCAGAGTTCAGCTCTGTGGGTAAGAGTTGTGTAATTGTGAAATGCAAGGAATTCACTTTGAAGGGGAGATTCCGCAGAAATTAGAAGTTTCCTTACAGCAACACTTTTTCTTTCCAGCCTAGTTCAGTTCTCTTAAGAGACCCACACAAACAGCTTACATATTGGAAGAGTTTTATCTAGATCTTGTCTACAAAGACTGGTAAAAAGATGGACCCAGTTCTGAATGAAGACTCTCACCAATATGTTCTTCATCCATTCCCCACTACAGATAGAACTGTCATTGAGCACCTTCATGTGAGTCCATGACCGTGGATCCTGCAAGATCTCCTTATAAAATGCAAAGATCACTGTCCAGCCAAAGTGTTTTTGTCTGGCAGGAGTGCATTTTTTAAGTTACTGAAGTCTGAAATGTTGAATTGAGGCTATGAAATGTCATGTCCTGGGTCAGTTTAATATCTGAGGAATGGAAGCTGTCTGCCCCATTGCCAGTTCTTTCAACCCTGAGCTTCCTGATGTAGACTACTTCCTTATTGGTACCTCCTGAGCCTAACCATTGAGAGAACAGACTTGATCACTGCCCCCTCAAAATTTAGGGCTAATGGAATATACAAATTTATTAATCAAGTAATTCTGGTAAGAGTGTGGCAATAACTGCCAGATAAATGTAGGGTTCTGTTGGAAGATAGTCAGAGATGCTTTACCTGATTTACAAATTAACTATTTCCTTGGGTGTGATATCTCATTTGAGACCTAAAATACAGAAGTTAGCCAGGCTAATGGCAGAAGAACAGAGGCAGAGTTTATATAATACATACATGGAATGATGAGAAGAGAGGATCTGGAGACAATCCTGTTTCTTCAATTCCTACTGGAATTTTCTTGGATTCCAGTTCAGAAGCCAGGTTGGTTTCTTTTGCTGTTTGTAATAGCCTGAGTTGGATAACCTGTTCCAGATCACTTTTATGATCTGGAATTATTCAGTTAACGTGGTAACTGGTGTTTTTAATGTAAAATCAGACATGTATACCAAGGAAACAGCATACTCTGGAAGGTGAGGGACACTGAAGTCTGGAGTCTCTCTCAGCATTAGGCTTGCAGATAAGCCACTTGAGGGAAATACATATTGAGTCAATCTCTCAGACTCCTCAAAACTTTAATTTGGCAGTTTTAATTAACCCATGATTGCTGATGGTAATTTTTACTTAGGAAAATTCACCATTTTTGAAGACTTGGTAATAGCTATTGTGCGTAGAGGAGATAAAAATGGATATGGTTCTCACTTCCAAACGATTAGTTATGTAAGATCTGACTTAAAGGGATAATTCAAATGGACAGTGAATTGCCTCTTATAGGTGACAAGTGAATGATTCAATGTTTTAAGATCATTTAACCCTTTTTCTAATTGCGAGCATTGGGAAGTATTAATTCATCCATATTTGTGTTACCCATAGCAAAATTAACTTTTGAACTACTTCCTACTGTTTTCCTGTAATTCTAATATTTCTGGTAAAAATCTCTAGTATAATTTTCTAATTTTAACATTTTTATGTTCAATATGTACTCCAGTTGCTTAGTATCAGCATGTAATGGAATGTATTGTAATAAAACTGTAATTTTAAAATTTTGCTTTTAAATCATTCAGGTGAAAACATAATATGAGTGGAGTTAGGCTGGAGGGTAGGAAGGAGTGTAGAAAAAAAGGAAAGTAGCACTTAATTTCTAGTTCCTGAATTAAATAAAACAGCATGAAGCTGTGATAGCCAGACTTTTGAGTTGCTGGAGTACCGGAGTGAAAAATCAAGACCCTTTTAAATTCATACATATACTAAATTCACCAAGATAGCCTCCCTCAGCAGTGCTAAGTGCTGAGAAAGACCTTTGGTATGACATCAAATTATGTGCATGTGAATGCAAATGCTTACAGATGCTAGAAACAGGCACTGGATCCCCTCGGAGTGGAGTTACAGGAGGTAAACCACCCAGTGTGGGTGCTGGGCATGGAACTCTGGTCCCCTACAAAAGCAGTTCCTGCTTTAAGCCATCTGTCTAGTCCCATGTTTTGGGTAATTTTGGACAGTTTCATATGAAGCTTATGGCCGAGATGTGACTTCCTCTTCAGCGGTTCATAAACAGAAGTAGATTAGGTCACTGTCAAATGACTGG
This sequence comes from Bramus lutescens, assembly GCA_001685075.1. Classification (NCBI taxonomy): domain Eukaryota; kingdom Metazoa; phylum Chordata; class Mammalia; order Rodentia; family Cricetidae; genus Bramus; species Bramus lutescens. Next base: position 32,059 of record LOEQ01005278.1, read on the forward strand.
GAAACTGACTTCTCAGATCTAGTTGCAGGCTGTGGCATGAGGAAGGTAAGTTCCATGTGAGGCCAGCACTGCTTTACAGACTGCCCCTGGAGCAAGAGGAAGAGCAGAGACAAGGGCACTGGCTGTTTTCCTTTCAGCTGCTGTTGGTGTCCACTCCGTTTCATAAAGACTGACGCTGACTGTAAGATCATCTTCAGCTCCTCTAACATGAGAATACAGATGAGCTCACTTGTTTATGCCTGCTGAACTCATGGGAAAGCACTAATGAAAGGAGTTCTGAAATACGACTTGCTTCTCTGAGCCATAAATCTTCATGCATGAAAGTTAACTTGCACAGGAATTTAGAATTTGAAGGGGATTCTTTCAATATTATGAAAGTATGTCTGCATTGATTTCGTCAACAATGAAAGATCAGAGTTAAGTTAGTTAAAACTTGAGACAGGGATGTCTTAGAAGGCAAGTACTTATTTTCACTATTTTGGGCTTTTGTTCGCTACCTGCTCTGCCTAGGGCTAGGGATCTAGGGATTAAGCCTGGGGCCTTAAACATGGTAAATTTATACTTTACAACTGAACTATATTCTCTTGCCCCTCCCTCTATAAGCAGTGCTAGATTTTGCAGTAAAACTTTAAATACAAAAATAGCACATTCTTCACCACCCAGAAGTAACCATCTTGACACTGTATGTCTGTTATTCTTAATGCGTAATGTTTTACATGTTTTAACAGCTTGTAAGACTGCATATTCATGGTTCCTTAAGTATATTTCTGGGTAGAATGTCAAAGTCCAATGCAGTGCTGAAGGGTTTTGGTACTGATTGCCAGAGGTAACATATTCACAGCTCATTAGCAGCAAGAGTCCTAATACGTTCAAATCCTTTTTAATTTTATATGGAAAATAAATACCACCTTCACTCCTATTCCAACATGACTGTAACTTCTATGACTGGACATATGTGTATTGTTCACTAGCACATATGTGATTTAAACGTTAGTGGGACTTTTTCATGGATTGTATAAAGTGCATATAAAATTGTAGTTCTGAGTTAAAACTCTGGACCGTTTAGCTATGATAACCTCCATTTCCTATGTGTACAATATGATTTGTACTAATGACTAACATATGCAAAGCTTGACAAATACCTGTTACATTTCCTTCTGATCCTATGTAAGAGCTCTAGGGTATTTCCTTTTTTAACATTATTGTTATTTTTATTGGTTAGTACATACTCACCTATAAGTGTCCAAGACAGCATTACTTTTGTAACCTTGTAAAAATTATTTTTGTTTCTACATAGATCTGATTTTGTTAAGGTATATTATTCCTCCAAACTATTAGGTCTTTGAATTGACTTTTTCTACCTAGTGTTTTTGAGATGGTCCCATCATGTAGCTCAAACTGACCAGGTATGCCTTTTGTCTTACTGTTGAGACTGCAGGGATGACAAGGCTTCTTGAGTTGATCAGCTTTCCATGTTGCACCATGCACCAGCATTAGGATACTCTTCCTGTGGGGCTGGCTCCTCAGAAGAGGGCAAGACCCAACAAAATCAGCGTCTTCACTGCTCTAGTATTGCCCTTAAAATGTTCAGGATACTGCTAAATATTGCTGACATAAGACAAAATATGTGAAGGGTAATTGGAGAAAAAGCCAAGGACCCAGAAATGGAGAATTTGTGAGCACCTGCACAAGGCAGATTGTGCATTACAAACAGTTGCTATGGCATCTTTTAATACAGCAACTCCAATATTGTCTAAAGAACCCAAAGAGTCTGCATCTAGGCTGTTCTCTTATATATTGGACTCCTCCCACTCTATAGAAAGTTAAAACATTGTCTCAGGTTGTGCTGGGAAACTGATTAGCCCTTACCATTAGGCCACACTGACCAAGGACTCTAGCTAGGTCTTTATGAATTTATTAATAGAAACTTCATAGGCTCATATGCAGTGCTTGAGAGTCTGGCCGTAATCCTATCTCACAGAAAGGATGCCAATTTTGAACTCAAAACGTAATGTTCCATATTTTGTTCCTGGTGATAAACAAAACAATCTCTTTCATTGTAACCTGGCCTTCCTTCCTATTTAACGCATTTTTCATGTCATCTCAATGTCCTTTATCCAGAGTTCTTCACAAGAGGGAAACGGGGAAAGTGCAGGGCAGTGGTGGCACAGGCCTTTACTCCTAGCACTTGGTGTGCAGTGGCAGTGGCAGGCAGATTTCTGAGTTCAAGGCCAGTCAGCATGGTCTACAGACTGAGTTCCAGGACAGCCAAGGCTACACAGAAAAACCCGAACTCCACCCACAAAGGCTGTAATAGTGTCCATACTAAAGTGTCATTACCTACCTGACTGGTAATGGCCATTAGACTGTAGAAATATCTTTTTTCGTTTTATTTCTAGTCACTGGCACAAAGCAGGTATAAAAAAATTACAGAACTGACCACTTGCCTAGCATGTGAGGCCCTAAGTTCAATACCCAGCACATGGGTGGGGAATGGACAGGGCTCTCAGGTTGTCTAAACTAATTTTTATCTTTTTCTTCTCAAGCTCAGTTTATTTTGGACCTGTCTTGGTATCAACAAATCATCAATGAAATTGTTTGCTCACTTTTCTTGTTGACTGGCTACTGCTGAGTAAAAAAAACTTGAATTTCTTAAGCAGTCTCTCATGCCATCCATATTATCTGGTACAGACAATCAGATGTAGTGGCAGACAGGATGAAGCCTTTTCCCATGACTTTCTCATAGAAAATGAGGTCTCAATATTACATTACTTTTTTTTAAATTTTATTTTCCTGAGTATTCCTAATGTTAAAAGCAAAGCTCAAAGGAATGGTCCTTTATCTTGCTCTGGTCAATCACAGGAAGTTTCAAAGAAAATTCGCAGTGGCATCGGGAACTGCTACACATAGCAAGTTAGACTGACTAAAGACCGTTTGTTTTTTTCTTAAAACTACCTTTGTGGAATCCTGCTCCAAAGTCAACGTTCTGGCTAATATAGAGAAAAATAAACTATTTATGAATCATTGTATTTACTTAACAGCGTGGACTCTCTGATGGCGCATCAACACTGATCTGTGCCTAAAAGCCTTCCCACATTCATTACATATATAAGCTTCATCCCCAGAATGGATTCTCTGGTGCTGAACAAGGGCTGAGCTCCTTTTGAAGGTCTTGCCACAGTCATTACACTGATAGGGTTCCTCTCCACTGTGAATTCTCTGGTGTCTGATGAGGTTTGAGTTCAGACTGAAGGCTTTTCCACACTCCCTACATTCATAGGGTTTCTCTCCGCTGTGTATCCTCTGATGGGTGATCAGCTCTGAGCTCTGCTTGAAAGCTTTTCCACATTCATTGCACTCGTAGGGTCTCTCTCCTGTATGAATTCGCTGGTGTCTAATAAGCTTTGAGCTCTGGCTGAAGGTTTTCCCACACTCATTACACTTATAGGGTTTCTCACCAGTGTGAATTCTCTGATGTATAATTAGGTAAGAGCTTTGACTGAATGCTTTGCCACACTCATTACATTTACAAGCTTTCTCACCTGTATGAATTTTCCGATGTCTAGTGAGGGCTGAGCTCTGATTGAAGGCTTTTCCACATTCATTACATTCATATGCTTTTTCACCACTATGGATTTTCTGATGAATAATGAGATATGACCTCAAACTAAAGGCCTTCCCACACTGGTTGCATTTATAGGGCTTTTCTCCAGTATGGATTCTCTGATGCTGTGTCAGAGAGAAATGTTGTTTAAAGCTGTGTCCACACACATCACATCTGTAAGGTCTCTCTTCTGGAGAAACTTTCTGACATGTTACAGAGTTGGTACTTAGAATTAAGCATCTTTGAGATTCATCATGATGATCTCTCTGTGCTAAGGATTTGTGTGTGAAGATCACTTGACTAAAACTACCCCTATGGAGAGGGGATCTTCTTTGCTGCCACTCTAAATTGCTTTTGTGCTCACTAACACCTCTAAATGAAGGATCCCAAGAGAGTCCCGGTGATTTTTCTTCTGAAATGTCCTCTTTTGCTGTTGTTTCATTATTCTTAGAATCTGACATGGTAAAAGCAAAACAAAACAAAATGAAATTAGTAAAACTCCAGAATTTACATTGCTTCAGCTACTCTCAAGTCTTTCTGTGTTCCACAGGTTAGCCTGATACTTCTGGCCTCAAAGGATTCTTCCTACCCAACTTTCCAAGTCGTTGGGATTATATGTTATCTCCACTATGGCTAACTTAAGTTACTTTTTATGTAAGGGAAAATAGACCCTTCTAAGGGTCCACTTAGAAAGATGTCACTGTCCCCAGGATCTTTTCTCTTTCCCAGTGCTAAAACCTACATCTTCCTTTAACTTTCACGTTTTCTTTCTTTTAAGACATCAACTGGACAATTGCTCATTACTTTTCTACTATTTTCAGTCTCTTTCTAAATTGACTTCCTGTAATGATTAGTTTTTAATTATCAACCCAACACAATCTAGGGTCACCTGGGAAGAATGTCTCAGTGAGGCTGTCTGGATCAGGTTGGCTTGTGGGTGTGTCTGGGAGAGGGAAAGTGTCTTTTGTTAATTGATGTGAAAAGGCCCAGCACATTGTGGACTCTATCATTTTTGGATATGGGTCCTGGACTGTGTAAGAGTAGAGAAAAAGAGTATAGTAGCAGGCATGCATGTTTTCATCCTTTCTCTGCTCTTTACTGTGGATGTAACTAGCTGCTTCAAGTTCTTGCATTTTAACTGTCCTTCAAAAATGAAATATAACCTGTAATCATGAGGTAAAACAAACCATTTTCCTCTTAAGTTGCTTTAGCCAGGATATCTTACCATAAAACCCAAAAGAAACCTAAGACAATACCATTTACCAGCTTACGTGCAAGTCACTCCCGCCCTCCTTAAAAACCAAGCTCTCTGCCTATGTATCTGTTGAGCAGCCTCACATTTGCAGTAAAATTTTTTGAAATGGTTTGTCCAGAATCATTCCCATTCTACAGTCTGGTTTCTAGTCTGCCTTTCTCTTGAACTCTACTACTCCGTGGCAGTACTCTTGTCAAGGTCACCACTTTTATAACTGTATAAATTGAATGGGTACTTTTGGATCTTAGTCTTTTTGTAGCACGATAATGAGAGCCATACCTCCCATTGTTCTATTTTTCCTCTTGAGATAGAGTTTCACTCTCCAGAGCAGGCTGGCCTCAAACCAAGGGCAACCCTACAGCCGTCTAAAGGCTGGAATTAGAAATGTTGTTTTAGATTTTAGGGCTAGTCACTTAAAAACTATAGTCCTTCAGAGTCTACCCTGGGTTTTCTGTAGCTTCACTGTTGAAACTCTCTACCCTAGATTTCAATTAGTACTTGCACTTAATCTTATGTCTTCTCAGAGCTTCAGTTCTACCCGGAGACTGTCATATTGAATTTTTGCTTATATTTATACCCAAATACACCATATCAAATACATCAGTTTTTTTTTACAAACAGTACCATTATTAACCAAAATGTTCAAGACTGAAACTTTATCACATTCAGATTATTCTCATTCACGATCTGCTTTTAATTATGCTCATCTACTGTAATGCACTTTCAATGCTGAGGAATAAGATTCAGCTTTAATCTTCTCTATGCATCAGAGTAGCATAGGTTTCCTCATTCACTATAGCCTTTTGGATGGCAAGTGTCTAATAAGCTTCTAGTCTTCCCTTTCTCAAATCATTTCTATACTCTGCAGCTGAGTTCTAAAGTACACTTCCTTATCCATTACCCTTCAGCTGCATCTCTTTACACATAGGATCTGGACCAGTGTGACATAAAGGCTTTAACAACTGTGCCTCATTTTCTCCTTCAGATTTTCTTTCATTATACCTTCCCTTATCAATTCTCCAGTCAAATTAAAGTACTTATAATTTCCATAATGGTTTGTATTCTCACTTTAATGGCTTTACCTATTTACCTGGCTTTCTTTACTCTAGTTCAAATTACAGCTTAGATGTTTCTTCCTCCAGAAAGTATTCCTTGAATATTTAATTTTTTTAAGATTTATTTTATTATTTTATGTGTATGGGTGTTTTGCTGGTATGTATGTTATGTACCAAGTGCATATATGGTGCCAGAGGGGTCAGTAAAGGGTGTTGGATCTGGAGTTACAGACAGTTGTAAGCTGCCATGAACCCATGTCCCCTGCAAGAGTAGCCAACTCTCCAGCCCTCCTTGAATCTCACATTAGGTTTGGAGTCACTTTATGTGCTGCCACAGTACCCACACAGTACACAGTACCTATGTGCATTCCATAATTTACTGCACTAGGCTGCATCTGCCTTTCTCTGTGGGAACCACTCACGAAGGCCTCAAAGTTACTTGAAGACAGAAACTTATCTACTACAGTATTAGACATTTTTAGCAGTCTTCAAAGTTATAAAACAATTAAGTGAATCAATGACAGGGTCATACAAGGAAGATGACTGCAATTCATGAGGGTCACTGAATACACAGCTGCTGAAGTGAGCACCTCTGGTTTTGATTAATACAAGTAATATTCACATGCAACAAGTTTATAAATACAAGCCTGCATTTTCAAAACCAGAGGCCTAACTTACATAAATCTAAGGATTTTCTATTCTTACCACTTTTAGAGGAAGGGTAAGGTTTCCGGGATTTGAGCTGTGTCTTCAGAGGCCGGACTTGGATGCTTGTTGAATCCTGGGATTCTCTGAGATATGTCAAATCTTTCCATGACACTGATGGTCCTTGTGGACTATCTGGGACCTGAAACCAGTAAAGTATGATTAGTAAAAACCTCGAACAGGTTAATGAGCTCACTGTCACAGATGAAGGATGGGTGGTAGAGATAGGTATGTGCTATTGTTATATTAAGGTGGTGGTTCCTGAGAGACATTTTAACCAGATAAGACACTACATAATTGAGGTTGCATTTCTCCCCCCCGCCCCCACCAAAACATCATATCTCTGTTCCCACCTGCTGCCCTGGATCATCAAACTCTTTCTCCAGATCCTCCAGCAGACTCACAGCTTCCTCACCACTTCCTGGGCCATGTTGTTGGACCCATACCCTCAGCTCCTCAGGTAAGATGCTCAGGAACTGCTCCAGCACTAGCAGTTCGAGGATCTGCTCCTTTGTGTGCAGCTCTGGCATCAGCCACTGATGGCAAAGTTCCTGGAGTCGGCACAGAGCCTCTCGGGGCCCAGGTGTTTCATGATAGCAAAACTTCCTGAACTGCTGGCGAAACAATTCTTGGCAAGATTGGGTGCTTCCATTCTGTTTACAGTTCTGACTCCAAGAAAAGCTATCTTCTATTTTTACTAGTATTAATTCTTCTTGATGATCCTGAGGTTTTAAAGTTGAAATTGCTCTGGATTCCATAGCCATTCTAGGCTGAAATAGCTTACAAAAACCTTAGTATAACTGAGCTTTGTGCTTGGGGGAAGGATCCTACAAGATATGAAAACACTATTAACTTATAGCATAGAAAGAAAAATCTCTAAAAACTTGTAATATTGAAAGGTAATAGGCTTAAACTAAATAACTCGACAAAGAATTAAGATCATACCACTACTGTGTAGAACTCATAATTACAGAAAAAATGCTTAGAAATGTAATAATGCAATATTAATATGAATTACATTATGAGATTATTTCCTTTTCAGTCATGTTTCAGTCCTGATTAAATTCTTTACTCCATATATAAGGCAGAACTTTTTTCAGCGCTGGGAATGAACTCACAGTCTTATGAATGGCAAACACTTTGCTACTAAGCTGCATCCTTGTCCCCCTTCGACAGTGCTGGGACTTGAACTCAGGCCCTTCGTCATGCAAGACAGCATTCTATCACAGGGCTACATCTCCAGCCACAGAAAATTTTAATAAAATACAGGCTTCAGGTTCAGAAACCTAAGAATAATAATACTTTGGCAGATTTTTCCCCCCTTTTTTGAGATAGGGTCTATGTAGTCCTGGAACCTGCTATGTACATTGGGGTGGTCTTGAACTCACAGATCCTCCTGCCTCTGCAGTGCTATGATTAAAGGCATGTAACATTATGCCCAGCGTTTGGCAGAATATAATGCTAGCCTAATTTTCTTTTTAGTTATTGTTTTTATAGCACGTAGTGTTAGTCTTCATTTAAGGTAGTAACATTTAAAATTTTGCACTAAACATGAGTTTGTTTAAATAAAATATTGCTGTATACTCGCCGTTTGGTCCCACTAGTATACTTAAGTTTTCAGCGAACAGGAGGTACTTACTGTGTGTGGGCTTTGTTTTGAACTAGTATTATGGAAAGGTTTGGCTTATGAATGAATTTAGTGAGGAATTCAGTAACTGTAAAATACTTGGCTTGGGTTAAAAAAAACCATGCTATTATGGATGCAAAAAGTCAATTTAAGTTCTCAAAAGCTGAGTATTCTAAATTCAATCGAAATATAGTAGTAATCACGTCCTAGATTTGGGGATATGGAACGAACATAACATGATGTGAGCGGGTATATGCAGAGACCTGTATGTCCTTTAATTGTTAAAACCCGGCCCTGAGCCCCCTCCCCACCGGGACTGAGGCAGCGAGCGCACCGTCCTGTGTCCCAGCTTACACATCAACCCAGCCCCATGACCACCAAAGAATCCGGCTCCTGACAAGTAGCCCAAGTCACGCCACTGCCNTCCCACCGCTTCTCCTCCGACTTGGCGCCCGTCCGGAAGCAGCCCCGGCGGCGCACAGCAGCCACAAAAACCCGCGGTGCGTCCCCGCCCCTTCCCCTCGCGCGCGGCTGACTCCGTCCGTCCCGCCCCTTCCGCTCGCGCGCAGGCCCCTCCCACACGGGGTCTTTCTCCCGTCTCCACCCGCCACTTCCATTGTCCTGTCAGTCCCTTCTCACTCTCCCTGTTTCCCAGTTCCCTGTTCATATTTTCCTGCCATGACAGCGGTTTTTCATGATCTCTGACAAGAGTAAACTTATGGGTGAATGCACCAGCAAGAAGTAGCAGTCCCACGCCTCGTGCCCTGTGTAGCCCTAGTCATGCACGAAGTCAAGCTGCGGTACCTCGGGCGCTCCAGTCTGGTTCAAACAGACTCGGGTTCCAGACACGTCTTCAAAGTCGGGTCCCCCCCCCCTTTTTTAATGTTTATTGTTTATGTTTATAAATGATTTTCCTGCGCGCTTATACCATGCATTGCGGGCAGAAGCCAGAGGAGGGAGTTGAAGCCCCAGGGACTGCAGTGATAGTGGTTGTGCATGTAGGCACTGGGAACCCAGCCCTGGCTCTCTGCAAAAGCAGCAAGTGTTCCTCACCTCTGAGCCATCTTTCCAGGCCCCTCTGTCCTCATTTTAAAAATATTTACCTTTGTTATTTTTATGTAAGTGCATGTGTGTCTTTGTTTATATGGCATGTATGTGCAGTGCCCACGGAGATCAGAGAGGGCATTGATCCCTTGGAACTGGAGTTTCAGGTGATGTGAGCCTCCATATGATGGGAATGGATTGTGGTTCTCTGGAAGACTGCAAATGTTCTTAACTGATGAGCCGTTTCTCCAGCCCCAGGTTGTCTCTTTTGAAAACTTAGGGTACTTTACTTTGTGAAATATCTTGTATATGTTAAGGAAGTCAGTTATTTTTCTCCAGCCCCAGGTTGTCTCTTTTGAAAACTTAGGGTACTTTACTTTGTGAAATATCTTGTATATGTTAAGGAAGTTAGTTATTTTTCACAAATAGTTTTCCATTTATTTGTAGTTATTTTTTTTAAATGTTAAAAGGGTAACAAGGTTATGACATAGAAACAAGTAAATTTTCTTTTGTAAGCTAACATTTAAATCAGATAATTGGAAACAATGTCCATTAGGTTCTAGGTAGAACTATTAATAATAATCATAGGCATTGTGAAACGATAGCAATTTAGAAATAGATAAATTTGAATAAAACTTCCCAGACAGAAGCTATACCTTGAATTAACCTTTGCAAGGCTGGTTAATTGATCATAACTTCAGTGATTTGGAGAGTTTAGGATGTTGCAGGTCCAGAGCCAAATGATCTTCAGCCATCTTTAGCCTCCTCAGTAGCCATTTATTCTTCTTCTGTGGGACCTACTAGTTTTGTGACCATTAGATGAAGCATTTGGAATGTACTGATTTTCCATTGAAATATATTAACTTAGCTAAGTGTTGTCAGACTGTTGGGTCCACGGGGGATGTACAAAGATGGGGAACAGACCACCAAAGTTTATTAAACCAGAAGCAAACTTTGTTCCAGGAAAAAAATAAAAAAATAATTCCCCATGGAGCACAAAAAGCTTATCAGCTAGCCAAGGCCACAGCCAGAGATGGGCTTGTAAGCCTGTGGCCATGGGCTGTTTCCCAACTCCCCTTTTAATAGCAAGAAGCAAGCATTAGGCATGAACAAAAGAATTCTTGCAAATTTGAGGTAAAACTCAAATACAAATTGCCTTTTTTTTTTCTATTTCCATTAACAGGGTTTTCCAGTTAAACTAGTATTTGTATTTAGCCCATTGTTTCTCTCTGACACTTTCTGCTGGTGTTTCCCAAAGCTCTGCACTCCCCTGATACTGACTGCTAGTTTTGTGTAGCAGGAAAGATATAGGATGAAGCACAACCAAAAAGTCACGTACATCCCATCATTTAAAAGTTAACTCAGCTCTCATCAGTTGCTGGTCATGAGTGGCCGGGGGATTATCTAAAGGCTGACCCTCAGTTTGCAGAGGGCCGCTTCAGCCTTGCAAAGCTATGGGTTGTAAAACAAAGTAATCCACTGTTAATAGTTCATCTTTAAGTTGCTGAGAAAGCTGCTGACAGTTTGCTCTCATTCTTCTATGCTTACAGCTTCATATTTCTTTGTTTCTACATTCTTATTTCTGGAATATACATTTCTATATTTTTTATATTTGGACTCTTCAGCATAGCATCGAAGCCTTTAGCTGAGCTTTCTCCACTGGCCTATAACCTGATTCTGATGTCTCCACCAATGTATTTAAAATGTGTCTTGATGTTCACTACTTTCTTTTTTCTGTTACTATAAAATCTTCATGAAACTGCTTCCACATTGAAACTTCTAATTTGGGGTGGCCTAAATCTGTGTTCCCTGACCATGACCACTCACAATTGGCTCCCAAATAAACTATCTCTTATCCCCTTTGTGATTTTCTGTCAGAATTATATTGCTTGGTGTTTTTTTGTCTATGGTAGGATAACATACCTCTCTAAAGGCGTAGATATTGCAGCACATGTCTTGTTGCTCACAGTTCCACAGCAAGGGATGCAAGCAGTGTTTAGCAGAGATTGCTGGGCCTTGCTTTGAGATGTCAGTTCTGGCGCTTGGACTAGGATTGGATGGTCTAGTGGCTTCACTTACACTCCTGGGCTTGGTGCAACCTACTCTTCTCCACCCAAGAGTGTCACCTTGTATTTAGTCTCATCCATCATTAGGATGGTCAGCCCGAACATTCTTACTTACATGGTGTCTGGCTTCCACAAGAGTGAAAGAGAAAAGAAAATGTAGACCTGGAACCAGCATTACATCACCTCTACTGTACTTCGTTGATAAAGAACTAGATTCATGGAAAAGGGCACTAGGTTCTTCCTTTGACTTGTAGCAGCAGCTTGAGCATAAGAGGAAAATTTGGCACTTATTTTTGCTTCAATCCTATTGCATACTCTTATACTGAGAAGCTTTCGTTTAGGAATGGAACACCTGAAAGACAAGGCTATATTATCTGCAGTAAAGTTTTCAGTTGCTGCAATGGAACCTTACTAAGTATCCTTATGTAGAAGTCTCCTCTGCATTTGACCTATATAAGCATATAGCTATATATTTGAGCTACATGCATGAAGCCATTCCCAGGGCTGATGGATTTGGTGTCCTGGCAAAGGTTGGTAAGTCTCCAGACATCTGCCTATTTGAGGTCTGCCATCTTTGTGCTGGGTTGTTCTCGGTTCAGGTTTCCTTTTCTGGCCCCCATGTGGTGCTCGCAGGTCCAGGGGACAGATGGTGTCTGAAGAAGGAAAAGGGCACACTGCTTTCTTCTCTGTTTCAGGGCTAAGGAATCTGCTTGTTAATCATATTTTCTCCTTGTGTCTCATTAGTTGAAATTTCTGTAATTGCTTGTGCTTAGGCAATGAGTACAGGGGAGGCCTCTGGGATAGCTGTACCCCAGTTAAGGATTACACCCCAGCACTAAGGGGGGAGCCGGCCTCTTCTGAAGGGCACAGGTCTGGTGAGGGTGCATGAAATTCAGATTATGTGAGAAAGGTGGAGGAGTGGGATAGGTAGACGGATGCTATGTATGCATCAGTAGCATCCATTTCAGTGTTCATCAGATTCCTGAGGACGCAAAATGAAACACTAAGAAAAATGCCAGGCTCTTAACCTTCCTTACAAGATAATACCAGGTCCATTTGTTTCTTGCCTTATATAGGCTGCTCTGCCATGCCTGCCCCCACCATGATGGATTGACTCTTTGAAACCTGCTCTATTTCTGAGGACGTTCCTGACTCAAATTATAGAATATGCTTGAAAAACACAAAAGAGCAGTGGTCAAAGTCCCCACGGACATGGAAGTGATGCTCGAATTAATAACCCTTCGAATCATTGGCCTGTCCTGCTGCAGTTTAGTGGTGTGAAGGGTCCAAGAATAAGAAGACAGAAATGTAGATTCCAGAACTAGAAACGTAGACATAAAGAAGTATAAAATTGTGAGCCTAGGAGAATGAGAGCAGGCTGTCAGCAGCTTTCTCAGCAACTTTAGGATTAACTGTCAACAGTGGGTTACTTTGCTTTACAACCATAGCTCTATCTGCAAGGCTGTGGTGGTCCTCTGCAAACTGAGGGTTAGCTTTTAGATACCTCCCCCTGCCCCGGCCACTCATGACCAGAAACTGATGTGAACTGAGTTAACCTTTAAATGATGGGGTGTTTGTGACTTTTCGGTTATGCGTTGTCCCTGCTACGTGAAACTGGCAGTGTCAGGGGACCATAGAGCTTTGGTAAACACCATCAAAAAGTGCCAGAGAGAAACAATGGGTCAAGTACAAATACTACTTTGACTGAAAAACCCTGTTAATGGAAACTGTAAAAAAAGCAATTTGTATTTGAGTTTTACCTCGACATTATAAAAATTCTTTTTTTCACACCTAATGCTTGCTTCTTGCTATTAAAGGGGGAGTTTGAGGCTGGAGAGATGGCTCAGTGGTTAAGAGCATTGCCTGCTCTTCAAAGGTCCTG
>LOEQ01005278.1:46255-56460 GCA_001685075.1 Bramus lutescens
GCAAGCAGAGGCAACTGTAAGGCCAGGCACCGAGGATGGCCACCGACAGTCGCTTCTCCAGGGTGATAATTTTTTTAGATCTCACAGAATGACGCACGCTCCAAAGCTGCACAATGAGAAACACCAGAGCAGCGGCAGGAGCAGACCCATCAGGAAAGTACAAACGGCCTGCTGCCCCTCCCCCACACAAAACATTCTGCTGGAGAAAGTAAGAAAAGTTTTGTCTGGTTTAAATGCATAAATTTGGCCACTAAATGTTTATTCTAAATGTATAAGTTAACCATGTTCATTGTGTCCTGGTTGCAGCCCTTACTGACTGCTCAAACTTTAAATTTACCCCTGGATGTTCTGGTTATTGAGTCTGATATAATAATGATGATGATGATGATAATACATGGGTATAAATATATATGATAATACATGGCATATATATATGGTCCAACTCTTATTTTATATATACACATATATGACTTAAATTTAACTATATATATATATATATGTGCTGGATTTAATTATGCATACATGTGCTTAAAATTTAAATCCAACTGTTGTTTAAAAATATATGTTATATAATACTTCTTAGTCTTAATGAGCGCTCTGTGCATTGTAGCTCCTTCTAGTCTAAGGAAGCAACAAGTCTCAGGTGTTTTAAATTGATATGAACTTCTAAATGATGATTAAAAATATATGATTAATTTTTTTACAGCATACTATACATATGATTCAATTCTGGCTTAAAATATATTCTATGTAGTGCCCCAAATTTAAGATTATAAAGACTTATTCAGAGTAACAAAAGCTAATTTAGAGATTTATACCTAAGTACTTATTTCTTTGCCAAGTATTTAACACCAAGTCTCTAGAAAATTTAAATAAATGGCATCATGTTTAATAAATAAGGCATTTGATAAATAAGATATATAACAAGATGTGTAATAAAATACCTGGTTCCCCCCTGCCCACACACACACACACGCTGAGAGGGTTCTTTTAGGGTTGGGCATTTGGACAGAGGCCCCCATGGCCTGTCAAGAGCAATGCTGGCCTCTGTGCTCCCTCAGTCCTTGCTCATGGTCCACACCCCAACTCCCAAGCCCCTTTTCTCCTGTTCCCATTTGGTTCTGGGGTCTTTCCTTTGTCACTTTTCCTTGCCTTCTCAGGAAACAGTCTTAGTTTGGTACAAACTTGTTCTGCTATTACCCACAGAATGGCTATCTCGGTTTCTTTAATGAACTCATCATCTACAATTAAAATGTTTCATTTTGATATTAAAAGAGCTTTGATTCAAAACCATTATTTTTAAGACTAAATCTGACAGGAATGTAATATAAAGCCTTAGCCTTATGAAGGCTGCTAACATATAATAGACTGTTAAGAAATACAAGTTAAGGGCTGGAGAGGTGGCTCAGAGGTTAAGAGTACTGCCTGCTCTTCCAGTAGGACCTGAGTTCAATTCCCAGCAACCACATGGTGGCTCACAACCATCTGTAATGAGGTCGGGTGCCCTCTTCTGTTGTATGGGGATTCATGTCAGCAGCACATTGTATGAAGAATAAATAAATCTTTAAAAAAAAGAATTACAAGTTAAGAGTCATCTTAGAAATGATCAAGCTCTTTGGTTATAGTCATGCTAAATACTGATGTAGTTAATTGCAGGGAGAAGCCTTACCTAGTCCCCTGTGTGCTAAGGGCAAATAATTGGTGGCAAAGGTTGTCTCCTCAGATATACCTAATGGACAGACAGTTCTCAAATGCTCAGATATCTCCAGAAAATGGCATTTAGGATGTTTTACTAAAAAGCTTTTTGTAATAGAGAGACATGCCAGCTCCAGACAGTTCCCCTATTTCATCCAAAGAAGACAGATCAGGACAGAAGAATCTCTACCCAAAACTGGCCTCAAAAATGGCAGTACTAGCCACTGAGCAAATCTGCCTTTTACTCAACTGCTGCAAAGGCCCTGGCAGAGAAAAGAGCACCCTGGAAGATGGACTGCCTCGAGTTGCATGAGGCAAAAGGTAGGCTAGTCCTCCTTGGAGCCCTTATTCCACGGAAGCCTGTGGGATCTTCTGGCACCTTGCAAGCCTACCTCTGCCAGCCAGAAGATAGATGTTGCCCTATGACCTGCCCTCACCAACCATCGAGGACCCAGAGGTAGCTGTCTGGGCAGCCAGCAAGTAAGTAAGTCTCTGTCATTTTTTTAAATCAATAACTCAGGTAAATTTTCTTCTTCTCAGAACTCTGGAGCTGTTATATGACTAATAGTTTTGCCAGCTTAAAAGCAGCAATGAAGGCTTCAGCTACTTTCTAAGTTCCCTGTAAAATTCTGGTCACAGGTCTCACTCTATTAGAACCAAAACTAAGCCTAGATACAGTTCACCTTGCTGCCAGACTTGAGAGAGAGAGAGAGAGAGAGAGAAAGACTCACAAAACATATTTCAATATAACTTCTCACCATTCCTTTGTTTAAAGGAACTTTGCAGTGACTGCTCTCGGTGGTCAGTCACCTGTACCTACTGGCAAATTAAATAAAAGGTGTAGGATGCAAAGCTTAAGATGTGAGGATCTAAGAATGTTTGAGGGTCTAAGAAAGGGTTTTAAGGTGTGCAAATGCAAGTTATTAAGATATGTAAATGCAGGTTATGAAATTCTGAGGATAAGAATGTTCAGGGCACAAGAAAGTGACTTTAGGTGTATAAATGCACATTATAAAGGTCTGAGGATGAAAGGGCTTAAGTGCTGATAAGGAAAAAAATGATTTGAGGTGTTTTAAAAAATAAAACGTGTTCCAGATTTCTCTCTCATCATGATACTGTTATATTAAGACTCCAAAATTTCATAGTCTTAACTTTAATTGGCAAAATTCTGACAAGCTATTAATCTAGCTCTGGGAGAGGACCACCACTATCATCATAGCCGCAAGCTCAAGATTTCAAATTCTCTTTGGCTGTTTCCTAACCATAGACCTCAAAGATGCTTTTCATTGTGCAGAAAACCTCTGTCACAGTTCACAGTTTTTTGGGTAATAAAAAAATGTTAATGTTTTCAACCAGATTCATTTCTGGCACAAGTATACTGATATTTCTACATGTAAATATCAGTGTAGATTATAAACAGGGGGATGTTAATATGTCTAAAACCTATAACTTTTCATAAACTTAAAAAAATTTATGTAAGCTTCAGAGAACCGAGGAAGTCTCAGAGACTTAAATCCACTTCTCACAGATTAAAAGAACTCCAGATAAGTACAACCTAAAATTCCCTATATGTCTATTCCTAAGGATGGTATCTTTCTCCCTCTCCTGTCTTGAGACTTTGCCCCTTCCCTGAAAGTTGCAATTATATTTTTTTCCTTTAAATTCTTAAATTTTAATATTTGTCTTTAGTCTATATCTGTTTCAGTAGGTTTCCACTCAGCTGACAGACACGTCCAGGCATCAGCTGCTGACTTCAACCTATGAGCCCTGGAATTGCTAAAAACTACCATGGACTAATCCAGTCAATATGAATGCAGCTTGTCTCCAGCTGGGTCCAGATCTTCTGATAAGTGCCCTATTGCCTAATTTCCCTCCTTACCTTTGACTAGCCTTTCAGCTTTTCTGGGCCCTGACCTGTTTCAGCTTGAAGCAGCTATAGAAGAGAATACATCATTCCCATCCCCAAAACAGGCTGAGAAAAGGCCAAGTCAGGGACTTTAAGATAATCAAAACGAATCAAAGATTTGATTCTAGTTACAAATCCAAGGGAGGAATGAAGAGTCTAAGAATAAGAATATAGAAATATAGAAATAAATATAAAGTTGTGAGCCTAGGAGAATGAGAGCAGGCTGTCAACAGCTTTCTCAACAGCATTAGGATTAACTATTAGTAGTGGGTTACTTTGCTTTACAACCCATAGCTCTGTCTGCAAGGCTGAAGCACCCCTCTGCAAACTGAGGGTCAGCGTTTAGATACCCCCCCAGCCACTCATGACCAGCAACTGATGTGAGCTGAGTTAACTTTTAAATGATGGGATGTACGTGACTTTTTGGTTGTGCTTCATCCTATATCTTTCCTGCTACACAAAACTAGCAGTCAGTATCAGGGGAGTGCAGAGCTTTGGGAAACACCAGCAGAAAGTGTCAGAGAGAAACAATGGGCTAAATACAAATAGTAGTTTAACTGGAAAACCCTGTTCATGGAAACTGTAAAAAAAAAGCAATTTGTATTTGAGTTTTAGCTCAAGATTATAAAAATTATTTTGTTCATGCCTAATGCTTGCTTCTTGCTATTAAAAGGGGAGTTGGGAAACAGCCCATGGCCACAGGCTTACAAGCCCATCTCTGGCTGTGGCCTTGGCTAGCTGATAAGCTTTTTGTGCTCCATGGGGAATTATTTTTTTATTTTTTTCCTGGAACAAAGTTTGCTTCTGGTTTAATAAACTTTGGTGGTCTGTTCCCCATCTTTGTACATCCCCCGTGGACCCAACAGTCTGACAACACTTAGCTAAGTTAATATATTTCAATGGAAAATCAGTACATTCCAAATGCTTCATCTAATGGTCACAAAACTAGTAGGTCCCACAGAAGAAGAATAAATGGCTACTGAGGAGGCTAAAGATGGCTGAAGATCATTTGGCTCTGGACCTGCAACATCCTAAACTCTCCAAATCACTGAAGTTATGATCAATTAACCAGCCTTGCAAAGGTTAATTCAAGGTATAGCTTCTGTCTGGGAAGTTTTATTCAAATTTATCTATTTCTAAATTGCTATCGTTTCACAATGCCTATGATTATTATTAATAGTTCTACCTAGAACCTAATGGACATTGTTTCCAATTATCTGATTTAAATGTTAGCTTACAAAAGAAAATTTACTTGTTTCTATGTCATAACCTTGTTACCCTTTTAACATTTAAAAAAAATAACTACAAATAAATGGAAAACTATTTGTGAAAAATAACTAACTTCCTTAACATATACAAGATATTTCACAAAGTAAAGTACCCTAAGTTTTCAAAAGAGACAACCTGGGGCTGGAGAAAAATAACTGACTTCCTTAACATATACAAGATATTTCACAAAGTAAAGTACCCTAAGTTTTCAAAAGAGACAACCTGGGGCTGGAGAAACGGCTCATCAGTTAAGAACATTTGCAGTCTTCCAGAGAACCACAATCCATTCCCATCATATGGAGGCTCACATCACCTGAAACTCCAGTTCCAAGGGATCAATGCCCTCTCTGATCTCCGTGGGCACTGCACATACATGCCATATAAACAAAGACACACATGCACTTACATAAAAATAACAAAGGTAAATATTTTTAAAATGAGGACAGAGGGGCCTGGAAAGATGGCTCAGAGGTGAGGAACACTTGCTGCTTTTGCAGAGAGCCAGGGCTGGGTTCCCAGTGCCTACATGCACAACCACTATCACTGCAGTCCCTGGGGCTTCAACTCCCTCCTCTGGCTTCTGCCCGCAATGCATGGTATAAGCGCGCAGGAAAATCATTTATAAACATAAACAATAAACATTAAAAAAGGGGGGGGGGACCCGACTTTGAAGACGTGTCTGGAACCCGAGTCTGTTTGAACCAGACTGGAGCGCCCGAGGTACCGCAGCTTGACTTCGTGCATGACTAGGGCTACACAGGGCACGAGGCGTGGGACTGCTACTTCTTGCTGGTGCATTCACCCATAAGTTTACTCTTGTCAGAGATCATGAAAAACCGCTGTCATGGCAGGAAAATATGAACAGGGAACTGGGAAACAGGGAGAGTGAGAAGGGACTGACAGGACAATGGAAGTGGCGGGTGGAGACGGGAGAAAGACCCCGTGTGGGAGGGGCCTGCGCGCGAGCGGAAGGGGCGGGACGGACGGAGTCAGCCGCGCGCGAGGGGAAGGGGCGGGGACGCACCGCGGGTTTTTGTGGCTGCTGTGCGCCGCCGGGGCTGCTTCCGGACGGGCGCCAAGTCGGAGGAGAAGCGGTGGGANGTTGCTGGGAATTGAACTCAGGACCTCTGGAAGAGCAGTCAGTGCTCTTAACCTCTGAGCCATCTCTCCAGCCCCCTGCTTGGTACATTTCTAAATGTAGGGATCACTACCTTATAGTCTCAAATAAGTATTAAATAAACTTCCAGCAATCTGGTAACAGGATTGATATGTGATATATTTTTTCTTTTGATAAGAGCCTAGAAGAAAAAAAATACTAACTCTCTACACGCAACTGCACGCATTAAGGTAGATACTGCTGACTACATCATAACTGAACAAGTAGTGAAGATCTTTAACCAGTTGTTTGTTCTTTACCTGTTTCTCTCTTTTACTCTGCCCATTTCTTTGCCTTTGCTATGGGGAATGTCTTTAAAACAAGATGTTATTTATTTATTTATTTATTTTTAATTTATGTGTCTCTGTGTATCTATGCCATGTGTTCAGGAAGCCCTTGAAGGCCCAACAGGGCATCAGATCCCCTGGAGCTGCTGGGGTTACAGGTGGTTGTGAGTTGCCTGATGCTGGTGCTGGAACTGAACAAATGACCCTCTTGGAAAGCAGTGAGTGCTCAACCACTGAGCCATCTCTCCATCTCCAGGACTCTGCTGTCATGACCCTTTTGCTCTTTGTTCCTGAAGACAAGACTAAGCCGACAAGCCATCAGTTTAGTGTTGTGTTTTAAATAGTAACTCATCTTTCTGTTTCCTCGGAAACCACACAGAAAAGAAGCTCTCAAATGAAAATGGTTTCAAAAGCACGCCAGGAACTCTTGAAGGTCTAATTCAGTTAATTAACTAATGGTTTGTAGGTAAGCCTGTCAGCCTGGCAGAATAAAACAGATTTGGGAGGTATCCATATTAATACATCTTGCTATTGGCAGAATCAAATCAAATAGACAACTAATCGCATATCTGTTTTAAAATCTGTTTGCCTAAAATTACAGCCTCATTATTACATGTCAGAAACATAGGTTTGATCCATGGTGTGAGGATATTGAATGTCAGTCTGAACAGAAGGGCCCCGCTCCAGGGATAAAATCTTTGGCAAAAATGGAGGATTTACATATCTGCAGAATCAGTAAGATAACCAACTTAAAATCCCCACTAATTTTTTGTAGCTGTTTGATTTCATTGCAATCAGCAATTATCTACGTTAGTAGGTAAAGGGTTAGCCTTCAAAACAGATCAATTGTTAATCATGTGTATTGGCTTGAAAGATCATTACATAGAAGTTCCAGGTTCCTTGAACTTTCTCCTCCCTCCTTCCCTCTCTCCCTTCTTTCTTCCCTCCCTCTCCCCCTCCATCCTTTCTTCCCTCCCTGAGATCCTCTTCTTTCTATTCTTAACAACAGGTTAGTAGCAGTGGCTCGGGTTGTCGATTGGTTGAACCCCCTTCAAGATTCCCAAT
This sequence comes from Bramus lutescens, assembly GCA_001685075.1. Taxonomy (NCBI): domain Eukaryota; kingdom Metazoa; phylum Chordata; class Mammalia; order Rodentia; family Cricetidae; genus Bramus; species Bramus lutescens. Next base: position 53,634 of record LOEQ01005278.1, read on the forward strand.
CCTCACTGTTTTGAAAGCGCCAGCTGGAGCCAGAAGCTCTTTGTTTAGCTTACTTTTCAGCGGCGGCTCACAGCGATCTGGTGAAATTTTGCTGGAGCATGCTGCCACCTCCTGGCTACACAAGGCAGGGCTGCTCCAGAAATGCAGGTAGAGCCTACTCTATATGGAGTTTCTCATTTTCACTAACAGATAACACCTTTTGGACACAGAAATTTAGATTTCCTTTGTGTGTGTCAGGCGTCACACAATATTAAAATCAAAAGGAAAAAAGCATATAGCATTCTAAGGAACCAAATAAACTGCAATAATTTCTGTAACTTGAATACAGAGGTGATGGGAAAAGTTAGCTTTTAAATAGCTGCTTGAGTCACAAAAACAAAACTAGCCTTGGAGACTTCCTTATGATGTTACAGTGACACTCTTTTAAACACTCTACTGAAAATAGATCCCCCCAATATGTTCTAACTATGGTTTTTTCCTCCCCTCCCCATTTCTGTTTCTTGCTCCAGTTTCTTGGTCCGACTGGGACCCTGGAGAATGGCTCAGCGGTTAAGAACACTGGTTGATCTTCCAGAGGACCCGGGGTTCAATTCCCAGCACCTCCCACATGGCAGCTCACACCTGTTCCAACATCCTCACACACACGTACATTAAGGCAAAACACTAAGCACATTTAGATAAATAGATTAATAAAAAAGAAAGAGCTACTCAAGGGAAAATAATAAAGTGAAATAAAATATAATAAGATAAAACAAAAACACATCAATCAGAATAGTATAAAACAAACAAACAGAAAGAAAGGGGCCAAAGAAAAAGCACAAGAAACAGATATAGATGCAGACACACATGTTCGCACCTGCAGGAACCCTGTTAAAAACCCAAAACCAGAGCTGGATGGTGGTGCACACCTTTAATCCCAGCTCTCAGGAGACAAAGGCAAGCAGATCTCTGTTGGAGGCCAGCCTGGTCTACAAGAGCTAGGTTCAGGACAGGCTTCAAAGCTACAGAGAAACCCTGTCTCGAAAAACAAAAACTAAACCAAACCAGACAAANCAACCAGAAGCCATGATATATATGCAAAGGACGACAGTGAAGCCTTTACCATTCAGTTTCTCTTATTAGCTTCATAACCTGACTGTTTTTTCTTTCTCTGAGACAGCGTTTCTCTGTGTGGTCCTGGCTGTCCTGGAACTCAATGTATAAACCAGGCTGACCTCTAACTCACAGAGATCCTCCTGCCTCTGCTTCCCAAGTGCTGGGATTAAGAAGGAATGTGCCACCATGCTCACCTTATAAACTGGCATTTAATTGACAGACTATATGAAAACAAAATAAATTCGGACTAAATTAAGCTGCTGGATATTTAAAGAATCATTGATACATAAAATATATGCTGTAACTTTTAGGATTTTGGTACTTTATTAAGTTAAAAAAATTTACTAAGCACCAAGGAGCCAGATATACTACTCAGTTCTTTGACATCAGAGTAAACAAAAGATCAGGAGTCTCGTCCAGAAACCCATTAGCAGGCAAGACAGGTGCAACAGAACCTAACACACAGGAGAGTGCGGTGTATAGAGAGCGTGGGGGTTATGGAGAAGAGATTCTCAGCCTGAGTTGGGATTGTGAAGAAGAAACAGACTGGCCTCTAGCAGGCAGAATATAAAAATAATATCCATTATCGAATTTCCCTCCTTCATCTCTTGAGGAAAAAAAATCTTAAAGTATAAAGCTGTGCGTGGCCACATTTCCAGTGTTTCAGTCTTAAAGTATAAAGCTGTGCGTGGCCACGTTTCCAGTGTTTCCATCTTAAAGTATAAAGCTGTGCGTGGCCACATTTCCAGTGTTTCCATCTTAAAGTATAAAGCTGTGCGTGGCCACATTTCCAGTGTTTCCATCTATTTCATATTTCGACACGCACCGGTGTAAAGGTCACAAAGTCAGAATAAGTATAAAGCTGTGCGTGGCCACATTTCCAGTGTTTCAATCTTAAAGTATAAAGCTGTGCGTGGCCACATTTCCAGTGTTTCAATCTTAAAGTATAAAGCTGTGCGTGGCCACATTTCCAGTGTTTCAATCTTAAAGTATAAAGCTGTGCATGGCCACGTTTCCAGTGCTTCGATGTCAGTGGTCTCCTGTGGAAGCTTAGGCGGGAGTTAGGAAGTTATGAGAGGTCTGAAAATTCGTATTTTCATAATCTCTCTGAAAGCAACATTCAGTGTCTTGGCAATGATCACTTTTGATTTCCATAACTGCTCATTATAATCACCCCATTCCTAATCTTATAATTTAGGTTAATGTTCTGTAAAAATAATTGCCTCCTTAAATTGATTTTCATTTCCGTAGGCCTATCGTGTTTTGAGACTTGTAATTCCCTTCTGTCCTTAAATATTTAATCTAAAATGAGATCCCAAGTTTCCAGCCTGTAAAGAATAAATAAATAAAATGAATGAAAAAATGGGCAAGCACAACACTCATACAGTACATGCATGTGCAAGCTGTTGGAATATGTGTACCAGTACATGCATGTGCAAGCTACCGGAGTATCTGTACTGTTGTAGCAGCTAGCAGATTCTTAGTAGACATCTGTCTCCTGCAGATGCTGCTTGCTCTCCCCTGCCAGCTGCGCGCCTTCTGTGTCTTTTTCTTGTATTTTGTGTCCCTTTCATATCATGTGGGCCTCAGAGTCCCATTGCTTTGGATGTTTATAGTCACTCAGTTAGGGATGATTGAAGCATCCCTTTGTCTACCTCTGATTCGCCTTGCTAGCTCTTTTTTTTTAAATATTTATTTATTTATTATGTATACAATATTCTGTCTGTCTGTA
>LOEQ01005278.1:56501-74851 GCA_001685075.1 Bramus lutescens
CCATTACAGATGGTTGTGAGCCACTATGTGGTTGCTGGGAATTGAACTCAGGACTTTTGGTAGAGCAGGCAATGCTCTTAACCTCTGAGCCATAGCGCTTAACACTGACTGCCGGCTAGTTGGTCTTGAGTTCCCCCCAGTGTGACCAGGCACAATGCCCTTGCCAGTGTTTCTGCTCTTTGGCCTTGGCAGGGTCTGCTAGCTGCATAGCATACAGCAATCTTTTTTTTTCCCTACGTCTACATGACCAGCTCTCACTTCTGATGTCAGAGAGCTCACTCTGTTGCAGCTACAGACACGTCTCTGAAATCATGGTTGCTAACCTCATCTCTAGGGCTCCGTCCGTGGGGTGAGAGTGGTTTCCTTTCCTATTAAAAGCCCTTTGCAGTGAGGACTGACACAGTGAGCTGCTTTAGAAGTAAGAATACCAGAAAGGACCACAGTGCCCGAGTCACGATCCTCAAGGCAGGGTAGCTGCAGGGAACCGGCCACCCTGCCCTCCCGCCCTCCTGCCCTCTGACCCAGTCTGTTTGGCTGTCTGTACCAGGAGCAAGCCTTAGCTTCTCGCCCTCACTGTTTTAATTCTGGCATTTCTTCTTATCCCTCATAACCATTCACATTGTGTCGTCATGATCAAATCAATCCAGATAGGGACTCTTAGCTTAGTGGAGCCCGGGACCTTTGTTATGCACAAGATTGAGCTAGCTTCCTTCCTCGGGCTGAGCAGCTGTCCTCAGTGTGCGTAGCTGTCATGTTTGTGCTCCCTCTCTGTACGCCTAGGGCAACATGAACCAGTGACTGCGGACCATGATTTCTAGAATCATAAACTCAAATAATCTTTCCTCCTCTCAGGTATTTTGTTACAGTGATGGATAGCTAAGCTGCCCAGGGAGTCTAAAATTTACCCCCCTCCAGCAAATGACTATCCAATTTGTTCAGTACTACTTATCAAATAGTTCATCTTTCCCCTATTAATTTCATGTGACACCCTATAGTAGGAGGCTGCTTGTTTGTTCCCAGATGCCCAGAACCGAAGTAATCACACAGAAACCATATTATTTGCGATACTGATTGGCCAATAGCTTAAGTGTATTTCTGGCTAACTCTTAACATCTTAATTTAACCCGTTTCTCTTAATCTGTGTATCGCCACGAGGCTGTGGCTTTCTGGGTAAAGTTCCAGCATCTGTCTCTGGTGGGGCTACATGGCTTCTCTCTGACTCCACCTCCTTTCTCCCAGCATTCAGTTTAGATTCCCCCACCCATAGCTCTACTCTGCCCTATCAACAGGCCAGGACAGTTTCTTTATTCACCAATGGTATTCACAGCATAGAGAATAGAGAGGGGAATCCCACATCAGCATCCTATCCATATGCTACATCCCCATATACATGTGATTATTTATTTATATTTATTTATTGCTGGTAGTACTGAGGATTAAACTTTGGGCCTCATGCATGCTGGGCAAGCATTCTATTTTGCTTATTAAATATTAATGTGGGTTTTTTTTGTCTATCTGATAAATAGCACAGAGTTGTAAACACCTTGTGCTTTGAAAGTAGTATTTTGATTCTCAAGGTCAGGCCAGATTAAAGTTAGTGCTGGAGCTGCCTCTGTCTGCCTTGGATATTTTCCATGTCTGTTCTTTTGTGTTCATCTTGCAGCCCAGAGTTCTTATGTGTGCTTAAAATATTTTATTGGCTACGTATGCTTGGTCTAGACCACGCAGATAGCTACAGACCTAAGGAAGCCTTGATTTTACCCAGTTCTGCCAACATAGGAATGACCATTAAGTGTCCACAGAGTAGCCATTCCTTTTCTGTAGCACTCTTGCTGCAAGGAGACAGATAGTGTCGTGTTAGTTCATGTTTGTGGATATCAAAAAGACGCAAAGGGGGTAAATTAAATGAACTTCAGCTCACACAGGGAGTGATGAAAAGACAATTTTCCTTTTGCTTTTTAGTTTAGTTTCTGTTTTCTCTTTATTTATTTAATTCTGGCTTTATGGGGAGCTGCAAAAATGCTAGAGAGAAGTTGTGTGTACCCTTGTCCTGGGTCCACAAAGGTTAGATCAAATGCAAACACGCACATAAGAGCAACACAAGATGTGAATGTTGTGATGTGTGTAGCTGCCTCCTGGAACTTTCTGGGAATGCAGCCAACTAGAAGTCTGGGGTCAGTCTCCCCACCTAGACAAGTACCTTTTGGCAGAAGCTGTCTGATGTGCCTATTTTGAAACTTTGAATGTCTTGATGGCATCCATGCTTCAGAAATTGCTTACACCCTGGAAATTTTGAAAAGTTTCTGCTCATTTTTTCCTTGGTGTTTCAAGACAGTTTTCTCTGTGTAACGGTACTGGCTTCCTAGTATTCACTTTGTAGACCAGGCTGACCTTGAACTCACAGAAATCTGCTTGCCTCTGCCTCCCGGGTGCTGGGATCAAAGGTGTGCACTACCAAGGCCCAGTTACAGTTTCAGCTTGTAAACTAGTAGCAATTACCTGTTTTCTGCCTTCTCTAGTGGTAGGCAGAGCTGGGGCAACCTTTTTTAAGAGAGAGTGTCGTGTAGCATAGGCTAGCCTCCAACTCTATCTCAGACTGGCCGGTGAACGTGTGATTCTCCTGCCTCAGTCTCTTGAGTGCTTGAACAAAAACAACCCCCCCAAACAAACAATCAACCCTCCCCCAAAATCCAAAAAACCTCTTTGCCAATATATTTGATCTTCTTCTCCTCCTCCTTTATTTGTTTACTTTTGTTTGGTCTCATTGATACTTCTGAGCTGATGCTTTTTTGGCTCTAAGCCTTATATTTATGACTACTAAGAACTCACCACTGTGTCTGTCTCTAGAATCTAAAGTCCATAGCCAGTCTGCCTTTTGTCATATATACATATCACAGATGTATGCATGCACACACACACACACACACACACACACACACACACACACACACACAGAGTGATATTTTGTTTGTGCTCTAACAATTAAAGCTTGCCTGAAGATCAGAAGGTGGAGCTAGCCACTAGTTAACCATAGCGGTCAGGCAGTGGTGCCACGTTCCTTCTGTCCCAGTACTTGGGAGGCAGAGACAGGAAGGGATGTGGCTGGGCAGAGACAGGAATATAAGGTGGAAGGAGACAAGAGCTCAGCTCTTTTGGTCTGAGGATTTCGTAGAGGTAAGAACTTTAGTGGCTGACTGTTTTCAGCTTTCACCTCCTGGTATCTGACTCTGGGTTTTTATTAAGACCAATTAGAATTCGTGAGACACACACACACACACACACACGTTCACCTCACCTTGTACTGAGATCAGAAACTCATGGAGTAGCTTTAAATATGTCTTAGTATTTGTGTTCAGATTTAGAAAACAGCGACTCAAGGAGCTGCCAACTTACACCTGACTTTTTTTCTTTCAAGTGTTCTATAGTTATCACCAGTGGTATTATAATTTTATGTCCTGGAGTCACAAGAAAATGTCAAGGACAAAGATTAAGATATCAGATGCAAGATCTAAATAGACTTCAAGGGACTATAAAGTGACTCATTTACTCAAAGGGTTAAATAAAACAACATAACAATAGTCTGTAAGTAATACCAGCAGAGGCCAGTCAGGGTGGCTCACTGCTATAACCAAGGCATTGGGGAAACAACTGAAGCTGGAAGATTAGGAGTTCAAGGCCAGCCTGGGCTGCGTAGATAGACCACCCTCTGTAGCCACTCATTTGCTCTAGGACTGATCCATTTCTGGGAGATTAATAATAAAACCTCCCTTTGTGAACAGAGCTCACAGCCCATTGGATTGGAGCTTCTGTCCAAATTTACGCGTGCAGAGCTTCAGGGAGACACACGCTCAAAGTTCTGCTCAAGTTCCATCATGTGTGTTAGCACGGGCTTTACAGGCCGAGTTACAGCTGGCACTACAGCTGCCTTTGTTAGTGGTTAATCGAGTGTCAGGCTCCAACTGTCCGGAAGCTGGCGAAGTGGCTAGGAGACCAAATACAGCTTGATTTCTTAAAAAAAGGAAGACAAGACATTACAGCCCAAGCTGCTCTCCTTAAGCTTTAAGCTTCATTTTAATCCAGGCCAGCCCAAATGATTCTACCCAAGAGCCATTATCACATTCCTCCATTGGGGAGCAACTGCTGTGATATTGTTAGCATTCACACCAAAGCCTCCAGCAAAAGCCTTCTGTGGCCTCCTGCCTCTTAACTCTACCTTCCTTTCTTGTTGACCTATTTGTAAAGGCATTTGGAAAAAGAAGACTAAGTTTTAATTTCTAAATCTCCAATTTAGAATTGTTTTTCAAAAAAGATGATAAATCTGAGAAAAGTCATATTTGGTAAAGTCTGAATTTTGAAGGCTTATCACAGGGAACCATATGTAATTTTTTTAAGTCAGGGAAAGAAGACACAAAACAAAACCAAACCCAATAGATTATGGTAGTAACCTCAGATTGACTTTGAAAACCACCATTTTCTCCTCCAGTGAGCAGCAATTTGAGGCAAGATTGAAAGTTCGAGGCCAGCCTGGGCTGCATCGAGAGGTCCAGGCCAGTTTGGGTTACAGAGTAAGACTATCTCTCTCAAGCAAACAAGACCCCAACCCTAAACCAAACAACTCCCAACAATTTTTTTATTTATTTAAATAGCTCTTGGGTTGTGACTTCATAAAAAACAAATAGAATGAGCAACACCCTCCCTTTTCACATTTCTCCACCTAGTTTTCATAGATGCTATGTAAAAAAGACAATATGCAAAGATATATTTATTCTATCTAATCTAGCTTGTTAGAAACATCTATTTCTTTTAGATCTTTTCCTATTTTATATGCTGGTCTCTTACAACTTAATAAAAACTTTTTACAACACTCATATTTTGTATGTGCCTGAATGCGTATTTTGTGTGTGTATGTGCAAATGCACCTATGTGTGTATGTGTGTGTCTCTGTGTGTGTATGCATGTGTCTATGTGTGTGTATGCATGTGAATGTGTGTGTGCGTATGTGTGTGCGTCTCTCTGTGTGTGCATGTGTGTGTGTGTGTATGCATATGTGTGTGTGTATGCCTTAGTGCGCTTGTAGGAGTCACCATATAGTTGTCAGACTTAGAAGCACTCTTTGATTTGTGAAGTTTTCTAGGGAAGGCCCTTAAAGCTGATCATGCCAGCACAAGCTGTAAACTGAGAAGCACAGGAAAGCACCGTCCATCAGTGCCCTGTGTCCACCTCTGGGCCCTGCCCTGAGTCTCATTTCTTTCGTCATTTAGCTTCAACAAATTTTTATGAACATCTATTTAAGCCACTCATTGAAAATGATTAAATGAGGAACACTTGTGTTTGGTCTCTTTTTTCTTTCTTGTTGAAGTGACCTTTGGAAGACAGAAAGGGCTTTTCCTCTTCTACTCTGCTTTCCTGAAGCCAGAAATAGAGTAAGTTAGCATGCCATCTGAAGGAGTGTGGCTATCTGCTCTCTGTTTGCTTGATGTAAACATGAAGCCTTATGAATTATGGAATCCACTTCTGGTAGGAGGAAGACTTGAATCTGAACAGATCACTGGAGTCCAGCCATCTAGAGTTCTCAAGGGAACAGCTTAAACTAAATACCTTCTACTTGGGTCGTCAATCTAAATAAAAAACTGTTCATTAAACAGCAAGGGCCATCTGCTTGCTTGATCACGTGTCTCTTTCCTTCGACTGGATATCACTGTCTAGACACCTCTTTACTAATTAGAATAAGCTTGAATGAATAAAGATTGGTTAAATAAAGGCTAATTTTACCTGGAATCGAGTATGGGTTATTCCATTTGGTTAAACAATCTGAGAGGCAATGAGCCAAATTTGGTATTATTTTAAAGTTTACAGGCTATTTAGAATCTGGATTGACATTTGACTTTCGCTGGGAACCTTCAAGCATTCCCAAATGAAGTGTTTTATGTTCTTTCTTGTCCTAGCTTGGCAGAGAGGATGGACGTGTTTACAATTCACCGTTTAATTTTAGAGCCCGGTAGTATTCTTTCTTTAGTTAGTGATATGTCTATGTTGTAATGGATCCAGCTAGAGGACAAGGTGAAGTTTAGGCACCAGGGTTGGCATTCTTGTGCATGACTAAGTATGGAATGCAAGGTAACAAATACAGCTATAGGAGGATGTGGTGGAGTACAACATGGCACAGGAAGGTGCTCTTCTCAAGACGATGAAACCAGGGATACATCAACCTTGTTTCCCTGTGTCTGGGCAGGAGATAGGCTGAAGCAAAGCCAGCCTGCTCCCACCCAACTCCCTCACAACTTCAGTTTGTCCCTCAAGGCATAAGCTTTAAATTTGTCAAATCAAAATTTTTGACAACTGAGGTGCAGAAGTAAAGTTACATATAATTTGGAAGAGGCATTTTTTTGTGTTTTTTGTTTGTTTGTTTGTTTCTTCTAGTTTTAGGCTAGTGGTTCCACTCAGGGAGCTCTATGGGATCTGAGAATAGGATACTGGGCATCATGGCAACCACCCCAACATTTGGGGAACCTGGAGTAGGCCAGTATAAATGGAGACGCAAGACTGCTCCATGGTCAAGTCCTATCAGGCAAGGACCATGTGTGTACCCTGTGGGGACCAAGCCTGCAGCCCTCTGTGCTGCCCTATTTGCCATGACACCCAGGGAGGAAGACCATATGTGTCCAGAAACCGGGCTGGGGATCACATAGAGAATTCCAAGACCACCGGAACTGGAGCATGTTCTAGGATGGAGCTGCCTCTCACCACAAAGAGGAGTGCAGTGACAGGAGAGACAGGGTCCTAGGAAGGCCTCTGCATTTGGCATAGAAACAGGTCACTGGGAAGACTTAGCCCAACAGAAGAGAGATTGGGTAAGGCATGAGAAGATTAACGCTTCCAACTTAGAGTCTATAAAGCAGTGGTTCTCGGTTTTCCTAATGCTGGATCCTTTAATACAGTTCTTCATGTTGTAGTGACCTCCAACCATAACATTATTTTCATTACTACTTTATAGCTGTAATTTTGCTACTGTTATGAGTCATAATGTTAATATCTGTGTTTTCTGATGGTTTTAGACCACCTCTGTGAAGGGCCATTTGACCCCCAGTTTGAGAACCACTGCTCTGGAACAATATGGAAATGTTTGCTGTGTGCAGCTTCCACCATGAAATAATCAGACTTCTGAACCAAATGGAAACTTAAAATCTGTGCCAAGGACTTTGTCTGCTAATAGGAGTAACTTCTAGACTGTTGCTACTGCACTGTTTGCAACAGCAAAAATTATTAGTTTTTTGTAGGAACTGAGTAAATAAATGACTGTGTGTTTATGTGTTGAGATACCACGTGCTTGGCAGGAAGAGTGAAAGACTGTCATGATATCAGTGCAAGGCCATCCTTGAGAAGCACTTTAAATGAAAAAGAGAAATTTGTACGCACTTCATGCCTATAGGATTAAAAAAATAAGAACTTTGTAGACACAAGAAGCGAAGACTCCCCAAGTAGATGACAAATGGCAGTGTGACTGGTGCCCATTTCTCATAGTGACACTTCTGAAGAATCCTAGTGTCCGCTCACATCAGTGTGCCCATGCATTACTTGGATTCTAATACTTTATTTCTTCAGTTCCTTGCTTATAATCACACAAATAAGTTACTACCACAGATGAAAAGGAAATGATCCTAGATTTATTACATTTTACTCCAGGCACAGGGAAGTTGTTTAAATTATAGCTTCCTTAATTGGCATCTAAACTAACTTTTAACTGTGGCTTAACTCCTGAAAATTCGATTCATTGGAATTGGAGAAATTCCCTTGATTTATGGTTAGAGTTTTCATATGCTCTTTGCAATGCTTTATTCAAATTAGTAAGTAATCAAATTGCCAAGTTATGTTTATATAACTTGGAGTTCTAATTAGTTTACTATGTAGTTCATTTATGTGATGACACATTACAAGCCAAAAGGAGGGTTGTAATTTTTAATTAAATGGTTGTCTCATATTAGAGAGCTACTGAATTTTTTTTTACCTTCTCTTTTTTTAAAATTTGAAATCTCCTTGTTTACTCTAGAGGACCAGATTCTGTATATCTGTTTCTTCCTACACCCCCCCACCGGGAATGATCTGACTTGAAGATGGTGGGAGTTGGGTGTGTGTGGGGGGAGGTAGATATTTTGTAGGAAGAGCTCTTAACTGGTTTGAAAATTGTTTATCTTTCTCTGTTTGGCAAGCTGCAGAGTAGGGTATGAACAACCTGTGTTTTGAAGTTAGGCCAGGATTAGAATCTTGATGGACTAATTAGTAGTTCTTTTATATAACTTATGTGTCTATTGGAAATTAAACTTTCTAACATGCAGTTGGCTCATCTGTAGTATGGTGGCATTTCATTTGTATTTTAATAAATAAAGCTTGCCTAACGATCAGAAAAGTAAACCAGCCACACTGGCCGGCCTTACAGACCAGATACAATGACAGGCACCTTTATTCCCAGTAGCCACACTAGCTTGCCAGAGAAACCAGGTTGTAGTGGTGCATGCCCTTAATCCCCAAACTAGAGAGGATTATAAAATGGGAGGAGACAGCTCTCAGATTCAGTCTCGTTCTGAGATTCCTGGAGGCAGGATCGCCACTTCAGACTGAGGTAGAGATAAGAGCCAGTGTCTGACTGCTTTACTTTTCTGACCTTCAGGTTAAGCCCCAATTTTTGTCTCCGAGTTTTTATTAATCGTGCAACACTGTAGAGTAGGGGAAACAGTAAGCGCAAATACCTAAAGGATTTGGGCACTATCTGCAGAGCATTGCTGGTTTTCAGTTTGGCTTTTAATTTAACAAGGGACATTATATTGAGTACCCAGCACTGTCTCAGTAACATTCAAAATCACATTTTCTGCATAACTTCTTTTCATTTTTGTTGTTTGTTATAAAGGTATCATGCATCCAGGGCTTGCCTTGAACTTGCTGTGTAACTGGTGACGACTTTATACTTTATCCTCTTGTCTCAACCTCCCTAGTGCTGGGATTACAAGCATGAGCCACCACACCTGACTCCATAAGACTTCTTAATAATGTGTTTGGGTTCCTGGGGGAAGTGGTGGTTATGATCAATATACATTGTATCCATGTGTACTGGCTAGTTTTATGCCAGTTTGACATAAATTAGAATCATCTGAAAGAAGGAATTGAGAAAACGCCTTCATAACAGTCAGCTGTAGAGCATTTTCTGTGGCGCCATCCCTGGACTGGTGATCTATGAGAAAGCAGACTAAACAAGCCACGGGGAGCAAACCAATAAGCAATATTGCTCCATGGCCTCAGCACCAGCTCCTGCCTCCAGGGTCCTGCCCTGTTTGAATTCCTGTCTTGACTTCTTTTGATGATGGGCTACAATGTCAAAGTGTCAGCCAAATAAACCCTTTCCTCCTCAACTTGCTTTTGGCCATGGTGTTTCATCATAGCAACAGAAACCCTAACTAAGGAAGCATGTATGAAACTTTCAAAGAATAAACAAATATATTATAAAAATAGAAACATAGGTCACAAAATGGTTGACTGTAGTAAAGAATAATTGATATCTTATGGTTTCACACTTTCTCTTACTCCCTACATCTGTATCTTAGGGTTTCTATTGCTATGAAGAGACACCATGACCATGTCAACTCTTATAAAGGACAGCATTTAATTGTGGTGACTCACTTGGAGTTCAGATGTTCACTATTAACATCATGGCAGGACATTGCGGCCTGCAGGCAGACATGGTGCTGGAGAAATAACCAAGAGTTATATCTTGTAGGCAAAAGAAATTGGTCTCAGATATTGGGTGGTATCTTGAACATATATGAGACCTCAAAGCCTGCCTCCACAGTGACACACTTCCTCCAACAAGGCCATACCCCAAAGCTACACCTCCCAGTAGTGCCACTCCGTTGGCAAACTGCCACAATCTGCATGTCTACTATATAGTAATAATGGTGGATATTTGTTAGTATATCATAAGCACAAGGATTCTTATCAATGATTAAACATAGTTTAAGTCATGCAATTTCACTTTTAAGCATTATTATTATTAAAAGTCTTCATTGATTATTATTTATGATAATAAGTCTGATATGTGTGAGGATGCATGCACGCCACGACATCAGTGTGGAGGTCAGAGGATGACTTTGGGTAGCTGGTTCTCCCCTTCTACCTTAACTTGGGTTTCAGGAATGGAGCTCAGGTTGTGACATTTATATCGGCCCAGTATTTTTAGAACTGCTTAAAATTCAGAAATCCAAAATCATAATAAAAATCTGAGATCTAATTGGTTGAGTTTCCTTTTGGGAATGGGCAAAAGTTCCATAGTTTAATCTTACATGCTTGGGCACGTGTGAGTGTATGTACTTTTGTGTGTGCTTGAGTCTGTAAATATGCATGTGGGTGCCCTTGGAAACAAGAAGAAGACTCCAGCCTCCCAGAGTCAGTGTGATGGGCCACTGCGAGCTGCCTGATGTGGGTGGTGGGAACTGATTCAGGTCCTCTGGACCAACAGAAGAGCTCTTAACTGCTGAGCCATCTCACCAACTCCTACATATTGCTTTTATCAATGGTAGTTCAATCTACCTACCTATCTACTATTTGTTGGGTTTTTTTTGTTTGTTTGTTTTTGTTTTTCAAGGCAGAGTTTCTCTGTATCTTTGGAGCCTGTCCTGGAACTCTCTCTGTAGACCAGGCTGGCCTAGAACTCATAGCGATTCACCTGCTTCTGCATCCTAAGTGCCACCACCAACTGGCTCCAATCTATTATTGGCATAAACATTCTTTTCATATCCTAGATAGCTAGAACACTAAATTATAAAAGGTATCATGCATTATCCAGTGTCAAGTACTGTGAATTTTCATCTGATCTCATTTAATATTATTAACACACATCATGAAAAATCTGTAATATTATCTTCATTTTGTACCTTAAGAAACAAAGAAGAGGTGGGGGAGGGAGAGAAAAGTTGTTCAAGGCAACACAGGAAGTAAATGGCACAACCCACATCTGAGGCCAAAGTCATCTCCATCAAAGCTTGAGTCCTGTTTTAGTCCTGTAGTAGCCTGCTTGCTGGAGCCCCTCCTCCCACCCTTTGGGGGGATTCCACCTCTAGGTGAGGACTTAGCTTAGCTCTCGCCCACTATCCTTCTTTGCCTTCTCTTCTGACCCATCTCCATTTGGTCAGCCTCTGATTCCCAGAAGCACTTTCTGCCAGGGGCCCAAGAGACCACACTAGGATGGGACTCAGGACTCAGTGATCTTTGTGGAAGACAGGAAGAAAGATTGTAGGAGCCAGGGTGATGGAAACTGTCTTCCAGACATGAGAGGGTTGGTGCACATCTGAATTCATGGAGACTAGTAGCATACACAGGGTCTGCACAGTCGAGTCAAATGGGGTCCTAGTGCTGAGAGTGTGAATTCCCATGAGCTCCCACCCTCTACCCGAGAAGCTGTCTACAACTGGCACCTACTCAGAAAGGAAGAATCAGTTTTCTCCAGTGGCATCTCACTGAGTGTGTCAACCCACACTTTGGGGCAGGCCCCATGCCCAGGGGTAGTAAATTGAACTCAGTGGTATTTTTGTAGCATTTTGTCTTGTATTGATTTGTTTTGGCATTTTTGGTTTTATTGGTCTTATGTTCACATATTTTTGTGGTTTCCTGTGTGTGTGTTATAAAGAGAGAGAAAGGGCATGGAGTTGGGTGGTTGGGAAGGATCTGGGAGGAGTTGGGGGAAGAAAAAAGCATGATCAGAATATATTGTCTGAATTTTTTCTATAAAAAATCATCTTTTGAGACTGGAGAGATGGCTCAGTGGTTCAGAGTACTGGCTGCCCTTCCAGAGGACCTGGATTCAATTTCCAGTACCTACATGGCAGCTCACAGCTCTCTGTAACTCCAGTTCTAGGGAATTCAACATCCTCACACAGACATACATGTAGGCAAAACACCAATGCACATAAAATAAAAATAAATTAATCATATATGTACATATTCTTTTTATGCTTACATATTTTGTGTTTTCATGTGGGGTATGTGTGTGTATGTATGCCTTTTGAAAAGTCATCTAAAAAAGAAAGTAAAGCTTAGGTTATTTACTGCCGCACAGTTTGAGGCTGCTGTCCATACCTGACTTCTTCTAAGTGTTTCCATTATTGTCTTTTTGGCCAACTCTTTTTCTTGAGTGTTTCTATGCTAAGACAATTGACTGCGCCTTACATTATATGTATGTAATACACAAGTCAAGACTATTTCAGGGCGAGTGTAGTGGCGGTAGCAAAATAACACCATATCACTGAGGTTGATGGGAAAGGGCTATGCTGTCCTTACCATCATTGATAAAGATGGGATCTACAGTACAGGAGTCCACTGAGTCATCCCCTACATCATGACATTTCATATCAGTCAAAAACAGAAGAGGCTTATACTCATTTCCACAGAGAGATGACTAGCACTATTAGTGTATGGATGGAAAGGCATCTGATACATCAGGAAGACACCATCCAAGTTGGCAGCATCTACAATGTTAGACACATGGCATGTGCATTTCATTTCTTGGTGGAGGGCCCATAGCATTTAATTCTCTGTGGCATCTGCAGCCAAGATAATGTAAAGAACCAGTATATATAAATTTAGTATTATAAAGAAGTGGTTTTCCAAAAGAGATGAAGTTTAAAGAGTCATTGTATGCTCAGCTGCTTTAGTCTCATGGTGAAGAGCGGTTGACTCATTACCACCATCCTATCCATTGATAACTATGTCTAAGCTTCCAATTCCACTTCTGTGTGGTGGGATGGCAACATGTGCCTCAGTGGGTGGCTCTGGGGACAGTACTAGAATGGCATTGCTGCTGTAAAGTGTAGATTATCTACACAGAGCTAAGATTCATGGGTGCTTATAAGTGATGATAGAGAGCTCAGTTATGATTTGGATATGAAATACCTCCCCATGCTCATGTGTTTGAACCCTTGGTCCATAGCTGGGGATGCTGTTTTTGGAGGTTGCAGAGCCTTCTGGACTTGAGGGCTAGCTGGAGGATGTAGGGCCTTCAATGTGGGGCCGGAGAGTTTTAGCTAGCCTTGGTTCCACAGAATGTGAGCATGCTGTGATGGAACTGCCTCTGCTCTAGGACAGCCTGTATCCTCTCAAACACAAGTAACTACTTCTTTCATGAAGTTGCTTCATGTCAGGCCATAGAGATGGGAAAAATAACTGACACATGCTTTCTATACTTTAAAAGTTAAGATAGTGTTAGCCAAGCTAATATTGACAAAAGCAAGACAAAGATACAGAGAAAACAACAAAAAAGGCTGAGTTAGTTTTGAGTGAATTTGCATCATGACACAAGGGGGAAATGTGAAGAGAGAGCAGCCCCGGTGTCCAAACAGCTCTCCAGGCCCGTGGAGGTTTGCTGAAGAAGGGCTGGCAGCAGCTCTCTAGGCCCACAGAGACACAGCGAGTCCAGGGCTGAGGTGCCGTGGGGTGAATCAGCTGCGAGAAGTAGCCAACTCTGAAGGACTCAGTTCTTCAGAAAAAGGAGTCAGGAGCTGCCATGTTTAGTTCTAGAAATGACTTCTTCAGGGTGTCCCTGCTGCTGGCAGGCCACTATAACCATGCCTTACTTCTCACAGTACTGGCTCCAGTTGTGCTGAAACTGTCCTGGCCTGTGATGGAGAGTAGCAGGTAGGAAGCAGGGATAACTGGAAATGATGCAGAGGGCCCATTGCTCATATGGAAGTTACAGATAGCAGATGCAATCCTTGGCCCCAAACAGAAGACAGGCTTCTTGGCGGCCTTCAAATAAAGTTGTTAGTCAAAATGAAGAACTGCTTGCCCAGTCAAGTTTTCCAGAGACTAAAATGAGAAAGAATTTCAAACAATAATTAACAGTCTCCTAAACTTGAACCTAGAAATCAATGTTAATAAGGTAGCTGTTTTCTTAGTAAAACAGTTATGTTTTTTAGCACAGAGCCAAACACATTGTAAAGCTCCCATGTTTTCTCTTCTACCTTTTAAAATGCCTTTCTCATTAAATAAACACTTCAGAGATTATTGCTGAAGATGCCACACACTGTGGTCACAAGACAGAAAAATACAAATGGTACTGACTAGGAAGCTTTCTCTTTGCTGGTGCCTTGCAGGTTCTCTCTCTCTCTCTCTCTCTCTCTCTCTCTCACACACACACACTATTATCTAGCTGTGAACCCTATGAGCTACAATAATGACTGCTTATGTCAGGATATGTAGTATGAGAGCAATAGTGGTATGAACAAACTACTTTCACAAATTTGACTTAAGATCTATACCACAGGAGGAAATATTACTATAAATCTGGCCTTAAACCCAGGGAGAGCTCATCAGCCACAAGGGTGAACCTCTTGCTGCTATTTTGCTAAAAGGGCATAAGAGCAAACTGCTCCCTAAATTTGTGTCCCTGTATTGATAGATTGGTGCAGCTCTCAGATCTCATTGGAGAAGTTTTCATTTGTTTTCTGGCACAGTGGATATGATTTATGGAGAAACTCACAACTAATCAAAGTCTAGAGAATAATTGTCACCGGAGTCCTCAGCTGCAAATGGGACAGTTAGATCACACCCTTACCCCAAGAAGGCTCAGTGACCTTTGCAGAAGAGGGGCCAGGAAGCCTGTAAGTGCTAGAAGTCAGGGAGGAATAGAGTGAAGCAGTGATTGCTGGGCCTGACAGGCTTACTGTAGTGCCCACTCAGCAGTGATCGCCTGCGTAAGACCTACACACAGTCAAGCCCATCAGCTTTCCAGCAAGGAATGGGAAGGGGCTCGTGAGCCTTCACTCCTACGAGAGCTATTGATAGTTGATGACTTCAGGGAGAAGGAGAGTAAATTTTCTTTAAGGGCGTGGCCCCTGGTAGGTCGGCCATGCTCCAGTGGATGGCGCCATACCCATGAGTATGTACGTGGTCAGCACAAATTGGATTTGGGTGGGTTATAATAAGAAAAGAGTACACTAAGTTGGTGGAGGTTGGAGGCGATAAGGGAAGGAGAACTAAATACGATCAAAGTATATTTTATGAACTATAAAACTCTCAAAGGATTAATTAAAAATATTGTACTTAAACAAACAAACCCCGAAGTCTTCAGAGCATCTTAGGAGCTGAGGCCATACATAATAGCACAGCAGTGTTTTGTTTTCTAGTGAATGACAAAACATATTAACATAACACAAAATAGTTTTAAAATTATTCATTTTTATTTTGTGTGTTTTGCCTGCATTTATGCATGTATGTGCACTGCATGATTGCTTGATGATCATGGAGGAAAAGAGGATTCTGGGTCCCCTGGAACTGGAGTCATGGATGGCTATGAGCTGCCATGTGGGTGTTGAGAACCTAATTTGGGTCCTCTGCAAGGGTTGCAAATGCTCTTAACTGATGATCCATCTTTGCAGCTCTGACAAGATATTTTTTAAGCTGTATAAGGTTTTATAATCTGTATAAGGTTTGGGGAATCCTTTAGGGTCAAGTATTCTCTGTTCTCACAGGACATGACTAGAAACAGGGTCTTTTTGTCCTTCTTTTCCTGCAGTAAAGGCCAGAGAACAGCTTATAGATTTGCACTTAGGTTTTATGAATGGGATATGGAAACATCCCCTTTCGTTTCCCAGAAGCTCTTTTTTTCCCTTTCTTTATTCTCATATATGATATAACCCAACTGCAGGAAGATGCCCTTCCATTTCCCTTTAGAAAAGAGCAGGCCTCCCAGTGATATCAACCGAGCATGGTGTAACAAGATACAAGAAGACTAAGAATAAGCCCTCATATCAAGGCTGGACAAGGAAAAAAGTCCCAAGAGCAGGCAAAAGAGTCAGAGACACCCCCACTCCCACTGTTAGGAGTCCCACAAAGACCCCAAGCTAAACAACCACAGCATGTGTGCAGAGGAGCTAGGGAAGCTCCATCCCAGCTCTGTGGTCGCTGCTTTAGTCTCCAAGAACCCCTAATAGCCCTGCTTAGTTGATTCTGAGAACCTTGTTTTCCTAGTGTCCTTGGCCCTCTAACTCCTACAATCTTTCCTCCCCTTCTTCTTTGGGGTTCCCCAAGCTCTGCCTAATGTTTGGGTGTGGGTCTCTGTGTTTTCTCCCATCAGCTCCTGTAGGAAGCCTCTCTGATGGGTGCAATTGGGCTAGATGCCGAGCTGTGAACATTAGGAATCATTTAATGAACTTTTTTTTTTGGTTTTATCCTAGGTCTCAATCATCCAGCTTCAGAATCCTGGCCATCCAGGCAGTGTTGGGCAAGGGCTCCCTCTCATGGCTAGTACCTCAAATTAGGCTTGTCGTTGGTTGGTCACTACCACAAGCTCTGAGTTAACATTTACCCAGCTCACTTAGTAGCCTGGGTTGGTGTCCCAGACCCACCACTGGGAGCCTAGCCTGGTTACAGAAGATGGCTGGTTCAGTCTCCAAATCCTCCATTACCAGGAGTCCTTGCTAGGGTCACCCTCACAGGTTCTGGGAAGTTTCCGCATTGTTCCTTAAATGCCCACCTGGTGTGGGAGGTTCGTCTGTATATGTGTTGCTTTTATTGCTTAATGAATAAAGAAACTGCTTTGGCCTATAGCAAGGCAGAACTTAGCTACATGGGGAAAACTAAATTGAATGCTGGGAGAAAGAAGGCAGAGTCAAAGAGACACCATGGAGATGCCAGAGGAGAAAGACGCAAGCCGCTAGCTGGAACCTTGCCAATAGGCCACAAATCTCGTGGTAAAATATAAAATAATAGAAATGGGTTAATTTAATATGTAAGAGCTTGCTAGGAATATGCTAGAGTCATTGGCCAAGCAGCGTTTTAAATCATATAGTTTTCTGTGTGACTATTTCAGAAGTCTGGGTGGCCGAGAAACAAACAAGCAGCCTCCTACTACACCCACCTCCAGTCTTCTCTCTCAAATCTCTCTGCCTTTACCCTTCCCCCCGACCTGATTCTTCCTGTTCCCATCCCCACCTGCCTCCAATCCACCCACAAAATCTATTCTATTTCTCCTTCCAGGGACATCCATGCATCCTCTTAGCCTTCTCCTCTTTATCTAATTTCTCTGGGTCTATGGAGTGGAGTGTGATTCTTTCAGAGAATAATCTCTTATAAGGGCATTAAGGAGTTGACTTGGCCTAGCTGCCTGGAGAGGCATGGATCACAAGTTTATCAGGTTAGAGTCTGTGCCTCCTGAGAAACCAAGGCACTCCCTCAGACAGTGACACATTCAGGGTTCCTGTGTATCATTGCATTCCCTAGAAGTCAGCAGAGCATTCAGAAGCTTGGCTGGACAATTAGTCTTAGACATTAACCTTGTGTACCTTGAACAGCTTGCAAATGTCGTTGTATCCTGGCAACTACAATTGTATTCTTCCTGGCAACTACCATTATATTCTGTTTCTGACAATGGTATAAGAAATCTGATTGCTTGCAATAAACATGTCTCAGCTTCATTCTTGCTGAGACCCATCCTGGGCCTGGTTTTCATTCCCACTGACCAGGAGACCCTGGTTTGGTAAGTTCTGCCATTTGCAACCGGTTTTGTAGTTTTCCTTTTGTTTTGTCTTTGCACAAAGCTGGTAATTTGCAATCACTGATTTGACTGAATGTATAATCTCAATATTCAAACATTTCAAATGCTACTTGGCAACTGTAGAAAATGTCTTGTGTTTCCAAGCCGAATGATCAGTTTGCTTTCACCTTTAATTATGAAGGATGCCGGTGACTTTAATCCTGGCAGAGGAGGTAAGTTTTGATCAAAAGAAAAGTCCAGCTGGTATGACAGCATGCATAGCGAGAGAAATTGAAACTGTGCAGAATGTTAGGTAAGTGACAACCTATAATTCAACTCCTGTCCCTAGTGCCACCAGAACACAGGTGGTCAGAATAGCTCCCTTCACACAGTCTTGGACAAATTCCATAGCTCAGAACGTCCACCACTTATGGTGAAGAGATCATATCTTCTAATCTCTGTGACTCATAATTTTGTAGTGTAGAACTTTGGGGAGTATTTGTGTTTCTTTTGCAGTTTGAAAACATTAAAAATTCTATTTATCAGTCTGTAATGAAAGTTCAGGGTGAAGGTGACAGCAGATTTGGTGCCTGGCGGAAGCCACTGCTGGATTAGCCCTGGTACCTGCTAGCCATGTCACCATGCAATGCAAGGTTCCATATTTTTATCCCTTTAGTCATTCAGTTCACTCAAAATACACTATTTTCTACTGTACTCTTATTTTTTTTTAATAGCACATTTTGGTAGCGTAGTGTGTAACCCAAGATACTTCACTAAAAAAGATAGGAGAGATGGCTCAGTGGTTAAGAGCACTGGCTGCTCTTCCAGAGGTCCTGAG
>LOEQ01005279.1:8603-28897 GCA_001685075.1 Bramus lutescens
AGAAGAAGAAGAAGAAGAAGAAGAAGAAGAAGAAGAAGAAGAAGAAGAAGAAGAAGACTCTTTTTACATACTCCAATCTGAGTTGTCCTATTTTTAAGTTATTCCTAGGGTGAAGTTATATACAATCATTTGTATAAGCACGGTAAATAATAGAAATACTATTATTTAATTTAAAATGTGACTCTGACATTGAGAAACAGAAACAGTCTTGTCAATAACGTATATACTAGCCAATTGAGATATCATCCAAATTAATTTAGTTGTTACAAGTCTCACACTCTTTATACAATAGTTCTCATAGTAAACAGTTCAGCCAAAATGCTTTTCTGTTGTATGTGACTGTAGGGTATAAATAACTAGTAAAGTTTTTCATTATCCTATTCACGCAGCTCCTGGAATCCCCTTCTTTGTTGATGTATATCCCTAATTGGTCTCTTTAAAATATGAAGCAAGGAATATACTGAAAATACTGAAAGCAGAAACAAAACATTAGATTTTTATTACACGTGAAAAAACAATTGTGGAGAAGAGGCTATTTCTCCAATAGATATAGAAGTTGACAATAAGAATTGTAAGTCTTTTATATCTTATATTTGTGAAAAGAACCAGAAGTTGACAAAGATTGGGGGTGTGGGAGATGCAGGCAATGAGAGCTCAGGCAGGGAGGAGCATGCAGGCTGTGAGCATGTTAAGCTTCAGATCCCTCACCATATGAATCAGTTCTGCTCAAGCTGCCCTGTGTACAAGTGTGTGTTTTGATCAATTTTACTTAAATAAATAAGCAGTGAGTTCTATTTGGTAGGCAGGTCATAAATCCCCAATAGCTAGGTGAAATACATACTATGTCCATTTAAAACCAACAGTAAGGGAATTCCTAAAGAGTATTTTTGGTAATCTAACAAAACTACCAATATAACCTTCAAAAGCCAAAAAAAAAAATCAAGGTAAAATAAGAAAAGAAAATGGAGCAATGGGTACCACTTTTCTCCTTGAGGTTATTTGCCAACTTGAAAGTAAGCCTGTAAACAACCTAGATGCCCCTCAACCAAAGAAAGGATAAAGAAAATGTGGCATATTTACACATTAGAGTACTACTCAGTGGTTAAAAAAATAACATTTTGAATTTTGCATGCAAACGGGTGCAATTAGAAAACATTATCCTGAGTGAGATAACCCAGGCCCCAAAAGGTGAATATGGGTATGTACTCACTCATAAGTGGATACTAGCTATTAACAAAGGACATTGAGCTTATAGTTCATGATCCTAGAGAAGCTAAGTAATAAGGTGAACCCAAAGGGAAATATATATATAGACCCACCTGGAAATTAAAATGGACAGGATTGACTGACAGAGTTGTAAGCATGGGGGTGGAGGGAGAGGGGAGGGTAAGAGGAGAAGAGGAGGTGAGAAGGGCAAGGTAGAGGAGAACTTGAGGGAATGGGATGGTCGAGATGGAGGAAGGACAGAGATATCTTGATCGAGGGAGCCATTATAGGATTAGCAGAAACCTGGCTCTAGAGAAATTATCAGGAATCCAAAAGGATGACCCCACCTAGGACCCTGGGCAATAGAGGAGAGGGGGCCCGATCTTGACTTGCCCTGTAATCAGACTGATGATTATCTTAAATATCATCATAGAACCTTCATCCAGCAACTGATGGAAACAGGCAGAAATCTGCATCGGAGCACTGGCCTGAGCTCCCAACATCCAGTAGGAGAGTGGAGAGAATGAGAATATGAGCAAAAAGGTCAAGACCATGATGGGTTCACCCACTGTAACAGTCTACCTGAGTTAATACGAGCTCACCAACTCCAGCTGGACTGGTAAGGAACAAGCATAGGACTAAACTAGGTTCTCAGAATATGGCTGACAGTTGCTGGGGCAGACTGGGGGGCCACTGACAGTGGAACCAGATTTATCCCTACTGCATGTACTGATTGTTTGAGATCCTGTTCTCTTTGGATGTGTACTTTGCTCAGCCTAGATGTAGTAGGGAGGGCCTTGGAACTTCTACAAGGCAAGGCGCCTTATCATCTCTGAGGATTAGATGGGGGTGGGATAGAAAGGTGTGTGGAGGGAATGGGAGGAGGAGAGGGAGTGGGAACTTGAATTGGTATTTTTCTAAAAAATCTAATAAATAAAAATTGAAAATTGTAACTATATAAACACTATTTTTTACTATTTGAGAATTTCATACATGCATATAATACATTTTGATCAAATCCACTCCCTGTTCCCTCCCTTCCAACTCTCTCTTTATTGCTCCACCACAGTTTCCTCCCAACATTATGTGTACCTGTTTAAAACTTCTGAGTCCACTTAGTGTTGCCTACATGTGCATGAGTATAGGACCATCTACTGGAGCATGGGTACAGTTTCCTTATAGGTACTGTATCCGTAAAGAAAACTGACTTTCCCACCCCATGCAGCAATACATTTCCAATATTTCCAAAACTAGTAGTGGGACTTCATGATATCTAGTCCATGCTTGAAATTTTGGTTAACATGGTCCTGAGTAGGTCTTTTATATGCAGTGACAGCCTCTGTGAGTTGATGTGTGAACAGTTCAGTCATGGTCAGTGTCCATTCTGATGCCCAATAACCCTGGATCTTACAATAGTTCTGCCCCTTCTTCTGCAATGATCTCCAAGACTTGAGAAGAAGGGAGTATAATTTAGATGCCTCATATAGGGCTGATAAGTCTACTCTTTCAATGTACATTTTGTTGTTCTTGAGCAAAAACATTTATCAATATCTATTGCAAAAATAAGTTTCTTTGATCAAGGTTGAACAATGATCTCATCTATATAAATATAAAATTTAGGGGCAGTTTATTACTATGTCCATTTAGTAAAATAAAAGTACTTGGTTTTCCCCTAGGGTTTATGATCTAGGCAGCCAAATGTTTGGGGCCTGTGTCATGCATAAATTTTGTCTTATGGATTATACTTTATATACAATTAGGACGTCATGGGTTACTCCCATGATATTTAAGAAACCATTGCACCTGCAGCTACATCTTGTCAGACAAGTTATTGTTATAGGTGCCAGGGTTCACAGTTGGATAAGACAGTTCATTGCTTCTTGCTCCCTGCCCTGGGTAATATGCAGAGAACGTTGCAACACTATGAGTTTTAGCTAATGGGGATAAGGTTTCCCAGTAAATACCAACCTGACTTTTCCATGTCTTAGGATTCAAGTATGTGGTTCTACATGTATAGGTTTACCCTTAAGTTTGGATGGTAACCAATAGTAGTTAGAAATAGCTGGAATGTGTGTTTGGAAGGGGGTGTTTAAGGACCCCACTGACAAGCAATTTAAAAAGAGATAAAGCATACGTGACATTAGGCTTTATATTTTATAATCATTGTTTCCTTGGGGAGGGATTATGCACCCCATTAAAGATTAACTCCATTTAAAACCTTTTATATGAGTATAAATTTTAGATAACTTCTAAAGAAGAAGGTTTTCACATGGCATTAAAGGTCTTTAGCGTAGTTTTTCCCCTCTCAAATAATAGCCACTGATTTGTATTTCCAGAACAAATGAACAAAATGTCTTTACAAAGGTAATCAAGTTATTAAAAGCCAATTAAAAAGAAAGTTAAAAAGCCCCAAACACATTAGCTTCCAAAAAGCAATAAAATTCTCATTAAACACAAAGTAGAAAATTAAAGCACTAAAACAAAAAACAATTGCAATCACCAAATTTCATATCTACTAAAATATTTTAAATGAAAATAAAAACATTTTTAGGGAAAATAAATGTAAAAGGACAGAAAGAATTCCTCACCATCACTCCCATAAGAAAACATACATCCTATTAAAAATTTCTTTGGAAATTTGAATAATGATCCTAAGGAGAATCATGCCCATGCAAAATATAAAACATTTAGCACAAAGTGAAGACTGAAAAAATAAATGTATTTTAATTTAACTGTTTCAAAGTAAAACATGATGTAGAAAACAAATGTATTCATTTGAATTAGACTTCCTATAGGTTAACTACATATATTATGATCTCTTATATATCTATTAAAAGAATGTCTTTTAAACATTGCTTATTTAATTATACTTTAATTCAGGAAGTTGAATCATTAAAACATACAAAATTACCAAAAATAGAATATAGAACAATTAAGATAAAAGGAAGAAACTAAAGTTGTATATTTCATTTCAAATCCCAGTAGTTACATTAAATATAAAGAAAATGTATGGTTCCATTCGATGCAGAAAGGATTTTAGATTATTAATTAATGGCTGCATTGCAGTGTGCACGCACATGTATATTTGAGAGTGTGCCCTTGCAAGGTCATGCAGTACAGAAATCCAGTAGCGACTCCTGTCATTCTTTGCATTGTTTCCTCATTCATGATCTCTCTTAACTTGGATATCACTGCTTCAGGTAGCTTCAATGACATTTTGCTTCCAAGGCCCATTTGCTCACCAACTCTGGGGTTATGGGCATGCATGGCCATACATGGCTTTTTCACATGAACTATACGGATTAAAATCAAGGTCTTCATGCATGTACAAATGCATAATCTCCTCCATATCTATCCCTAGATGACGTTAAATCCAGATTCTAAGACTAAAATAAAACTATATTTACTAAAACAAAATACAAAAATGTAAAAACATTGCCAAAAATACTAGAAATAAAAACTATACAAACACTGACCAACAGAAATTACCATGGCAGTATTAATATTAGATTAAATGAGCTCAAATCAGAATGTCCAATACAAATGGAAAGACATATATCCATTAATAAAGGGTAAAGTCAACCAATATTATATTTAACAGGATAAAAAACAGGAAGGAAAGAATGTAAAAACATGTCATAGTTGAAAGTTTTAACTCATCTCCATTAAAAATATACAAAACACAGAGTATGTATATATATATATATATATATGCCATTTTGAGGGTGGATACTGAGAGGTTTGAATTATCTATTTTATCAAACAACCACAGCAAAACCCGCAAATACTTTGGATATAAATGTATCACAGAAGTATCTTTTTCTCCATGTAGAATGAGAGCTAATACAGAGCTGATCATAATAAGTGACATTGTACATCCATGTTTACTACTGCACTATCCATAGTAACCATGACATGGAACCACCCTGGATGCATGGATCAAACCATGTGTTACAGAGGTGAAACGCAGGGGAAAAGAATGAAATTGTGAGATTTGCATGAACATTGATAGAAGTCAAGCCGAACTCAGAAAGATCCACACGCCATGTTTTCCCTCATATGATTTAAGTTTAAGTGAGAAACAGAACATGTACATCATGAAGGCAGAAAGGAGGACTACTGGGGTGGGGTAAAGAGAACCATCAAGAGTGGGAGAGGAAAGATGGAAAGGAAGGGAGAAAAAATGAGATAAATGGTGAGAATAAGTAGTTATGCACAGGCAACTAAAAACTCTTGAGAGAGGACAAGTTAGCATTCCTTAGCATGGAGCCTCCTAGCTAATTATCCAATACCTAATGGTCAGATTGAAGTCATACACACATAAGCTACACTAAAAAGGAAGCAGATTTTATTTATATGCTTATATAAATATATTATACTCATACAAATAAATNTATATATATATATATAAAATCAAAGAAAGAGAGGCCAAAATTTTGAGGAGGACTAAGGGAAGGGCATAGAATGAGAGAGGAGAGGAAAGAAGAAATGATTTAATTATATTCTAGCTAAACTACATTTATAAGGAATTAATACTTGATCTGATGTTCAGCACCAAAAGATATTGTGAAAGAACACCCATTTAGAGATATTAAAAGAACGAAAGCAAGACAAAATTTTAAACAACTGCTTCTGCTTCCCGGTCCCTTCTGATGGAAGACACAGCAGTAGCTGGCCAGGCAGCAGTCCTCATATACAGGAATGCAGGGATATGGTGAGGGACTTATTAGTTACCGCCTTTCCACCTGCATCATTGTGTAGCATGCATTTCCTTAAGGAGTGTATAGTCTACTTCCATTCTAAAAGAAAAACAAGCACACCAAAAGGCAGCAGAGTCTTGATGGACTTTCAAGCAAGAATGAATCGTTTTTGAAATGTGAATTATTATGCCCTGAGAGACGCATTCCAGGGAGAAAATAGATTATCTAGAAAGAAACACATGTCAGGACTTTGTAGTGCATGTCAGGGGATCATTATCACACTTTCACTCGGGAAGTGCTGATGAGCCTGAGATTATCCTAATTTATCAGTAGACTTCATTGTGTGCACTAGAGGATTACAGCATGTTTTTGTGGCTATGCAAGGGCAGGAAAATGTTATCCACAGTGAAGCGAATTACAACAGCTCAGCGAGCTCCCTTTCTGTTGCAAGAACATCTAAAAGGTGTTTTTTTTTTTTTTGACAAACTTTATCTTTCAAATGTGCCTTTTGCCTTCGAGTGGGACACTAACTCTGGACTATTGTCATGCTTTCCTCACAAAGCTAAGCGTTATTAGTCAGCAGTCCCCTAGCTACCATCAAGCTTCGTGCTCTGGGATGCAGAAAAGAAACCGGATTGAAATGTATGTGGTGATCATAGACGCTAAACTATAGTTTAGCCATGTTGATGAGTAGATACAGACAGAACATAAAGGGAGTTTTCATAAAGAGATGAAAACAGCTTCAGAATACACCTAGCAAAGTATGAGGATGGGGAGCATGCTGTGCCTTGGGGGAGCAAATGCACCAAAAATTGCATTAGGAAGTCCCCCCTACCTATATGCGGAATAATGTAAAGGACATATTGACCAGTGCTGAACTGAGACATCAACCCATGGAGACTGAGAAGTGTGTTGTCATTCCGTTTGAAACAGGGAACTGTTGGGATTAATGTATTCATTTATTTGTTGGGAGAACTTTATTATGATAGAATAAATATCTGCAGATTAAGGAGCAGGTGACGGAGTCCTAGACAGACACATTTCTCCACAGTTCTGAAGACCGGAACTAGTTGTTCTTGATGGAGATGCCTTTTCTTTCTCTAACTGGGTGGAGGGAGATAAGGGTAAGAGGAAATAAGAGAGAGGAGAGGAGAAAAGTGTAGGAGAGGGGATGAAATGTTAGAAGAGGTAAGGGAGGTGTAGAGAGGAATAGAAAGCTCGAAGAGCCAGCACAGGACTCCAATAATGGCCATGCCTCTTGAGTTTGTGCTGGGGACACCTCACAATGAGGCCCAGCAGGCTTCATTTCTCTGAGGTGCTCTGCTTGGTGGATGCTTGCATTCTAACTGTGTTGTATTTCTCTTCCTCTCCTTAAAAACACACCAGTTGTGCACTATCCTCCTTTATAGCTTAATTACAGGCACGTGGGGGAACTGACACTTCAACAAGCACCTTTGGGGCTATATAAGTCATTTCACAGGAATTGACTTTCTGATCGCCTGCCTTTTACATCATGCTCTACAGTGGCAGAAATTTCAGTCCTTAAGCTTCAGTTTGCGTGTGTGTGTGTGTGTGTGTGTGTGTGTGTGTGTGTTTATGTATAAGGGTAGGCAAATGGTTGAAGTGTTCAAAGGACAACCTCAGATATTGCACCTCAGGTATCAATCACCTTGTCTTTTGACACAGACTCAGCTTGGAGACCAGATTTGGCTCGCTCTGGAAGTCTTTCTATTTCTCCAACCCCAGGGCTGCTGCTATAAACTCACATGTGTACTACACCAGGCTTTGTTACATGCATTCTGGGAATCATACCCAGGTCCTCGTGATGCACTCTGCCAGCTGAGTTATCTTCCCAGCTTTTAATTTTCTGAATATAAACCTGGAAGGCATTTAGTCCTTGAAAGCAAGTCCTTTCTTCTTTCCATGCTTCTAGACATGGTGAGTTTCTATGTCTATCATATGCCTGTCTCTCACACTTTACCTCCTTCATCCTCACCTCCATCTTCTCCTTCCCCTTTGCTCCCTGGGTGCTTGCTTGCCTGCCTTCTGTCCCTTACTCCTCTTTCCCCACCTTCTCCATCTCTCCATGTCTTCCTCCACCCCTCTTTCCTTTTTGCTTTATTCCTACATTTTGTAGTTTCAGAAACAGTTGTTCGTTGAAAATTTGTTGATAAACTGAATAGAAAATTGTAGCTCTACGCCTAGACAGAATTGTGTAAGTACAGCAAATGGCCCATAAAATCTAGCACAGCACAATTTAAGACTGAACTTTAAAACGCATAAAGCTCAGAGTGGTTCTGAATGGAAACAAAATGTCTGAGAAAATAGAATCACCATTAGACCTCACATAAAATACTTCATTTTAAGCAGGTTTTGTTCTGCCTGTCTTTCCACAATTATATTCTACACACAAGCCAAAACTTCAATTATAAAGAAAATACTAGAATAAGTAAAATGTTTTTATATGCTGATTGGATAGTTTCAGTTCTTAGGAAAAAGACTTAATTTAAGCCCATTTTAACTTGCTCTTAGTGTAAATTAAACTACTTTTAGGGTCTTTTTTTTTTGCCAAAAAAAGTATCTCATGCCCAAACTTAAAATCAATGTTGTAGCAAAGAAAATATTAGTTGTAAATTAAAAATTATATCAACATCACTTTAAAAGTTTTAACTTTGTTGAAGATCATGGTCCTCTAAACACAACAGCTTTGTCGTTTTAGTCAGGGCAGCTACCACCACCCCAAGAGATCTTCATGACTGCAGAATGTCCCTCACAGAAAGAGGGGACTGAGAGATTCCATCCACCATTTTCTAAAATTCCAGCCATGCCATCCCTATATCTCCCTTCCTGCTGTATATAATTCTGCCCCAGCTGCATATGGGTTCATTGTCACCAGGACAGGCAGACTACACAGAGCGTACGTCTTAATTACTGTTTTATTTCTATGAAGAGACACCATGACCATGGCTGCCCTTATAAAGGAAAACATTTAATGGATGCTTAAGTTCAGAGGCTTAGTTCATTATTATCATGATGGGACATGGAGGCATGCAGACAGACATGGAGCTAGAGAAGGAGCTAAAGATTTTATACCTTTGATCCACAGGTGACAAGGACTGACTGGGACACTGGCATGACTTGATCGTATATGAGATCTCAAAGTCCATCCCTACAGTGACACACTTCCTCCAATAAGGCCATACTTACTACAACAAAGCCACACTGCCTCATAATGGCAGATCCTATGAGCTTATGAGAGTCAAATACATTCAAACTACGCCAATGTGGAAGAGTGTAGTGGTTTGAATGAGAAAGACGCAACAGACTCATGTATTTGAATGCTTGCTTCCCAGTTGATAGACCTGTTTAGGAAGCAGTAGAAAGTGTAGCCTTGTTGGTGGTGTATAAAGAGACAGTTTAAGGGATAAGGAAAAGCCCAGATTACTTTTGTTTTGATTGCTTAAAGAAAACAAGGTTTTCATTAGTTTATGATAGTGGAAAGATGTCAAGGACAAATTCCAATAACAGAGGGGATGGGCCAATAAAAAGGAATTACTATCCAGGAGAAACCACCTCAAAACACAGCAGAGTGCCACAGCAGATAGGATCATAAGTTCACTGAATACAGAGAAGAGTATAGTTACGATTCAGTGGCCAGAGCCTGCGTCAGTGAGCTCAAAACGAAGGTGTGTTAAAATTACTCTGTAGCTTTTCGCAGGCTTTGCAGATCCTTTGAAGAATCAGCCTGCCTCCATCTTTGTGCACTCGAATGTGCACATGTGTGCATGCGTGCATACACACACACACGTTGTGTGGTGTCACTTCTAAGTACTCATATTACAACATTCTTAAGTTCATGCTGCCACAAATTTCCCTCAAAAATCAATTACAACAATTCATTGAATCTTTTATCCACTTACGCAATCCAGGACCATATGAACTGGTATTTTACTACTGGTAGTTTAAAAGAAAAAAAAGATACATTTTTGAAGGTTTCCTGAGGTGAAAGTATAACTCTAATAGACATTATGCTAGTAAGAGAGGCAAACTTAGACATCAACTAAGTAAAGACAAATGTTCAGAAATAAGAATTCCACCAAAAAATACACAAAATTTGTAATTACCTTTCCAGTGAAACTTATATTTATACAAAATCAGCCAGGAAAACATATACAGTATTAAATAATGTGTCTCAAAGTATGTATTAAATGAAAATGGTGGCCCGATATTAAAAATGCTGATGGTGAGCTTTTAAATGTCTTCAGTGAGAAAAATATTATAGCAACACATAGTCAACTTAAACAAATCCCACCTGTAAATCCCTCCTGGGAAACTAGTAAGCATAAACATGGAGGAAAACTAACCGAAATCAGATGCAACTAGAGGTTATGAATAGGAGTTTTATGCCGTAGAATTTCTCACTAAGAAAGCATAATTGGAATGATTTTAAAATATAAATACAAGTACTTCGCTTGGACTAGCTGTTTTTACACTAACATCTACCCAATCAACCTGAAAAATCACATTTTATTTGAGACATGAAAAGGTTGAATAGCAGTATTGAGGGATTCTGGGAATGAGCAAAAATGCCTTTGCAACACCAATGGTGCTCCACGTGACTCCAAAGAGGAGCCCCATAATTGAAGGAAGCAGGAGAGCCAAAGCTCAGAAGGAGTGAGAGAGGAATCAGGACCCAGGAAATGCTGCCAATCCAGGCTACTAGGTAGATTAGCGTAAGAATTTTTCAAAGTGGAATGAGCAGAAGGAGGTAATTAATATGTATTTGAATAGTTTCATTGCTTGACACAACATCTAAACCTAGAGTAAAATTTGTATTTGGAAAACAGTAAAACCTTCTTTTGTACAGGAATTCAAGGTACACCAAAGAAACTAGAAATCTGTTTTAAAGTTACTTTAGATGCATGGCCTCGTTGAAGCTTGTTTTACAGTAAATAATGTGTATTTTCACTCTCAAGTGAACTAAAATGTTTTCATATTGTTTCACTGATGAGGCAGTGAGTGGGCAGATAAAATTCTTGGTTTGTTTGACCAAGAAGAGTAAAATTGTCCTAGGATCTACCCCCAAAATACTTGAAGTGGCTTCTTCCATCCAATCTAAGATTCCTTAGGATATGTTCTCCATCACAACCCTTCTGCTACACCCATCCCTTCAATTCACTGTAATTTCTAACCCAGAATAGGAATTGTAAAAAAGTAATAGGCAGGCAATGCCAACTAGAAGAATAGGTGAGTGATCCCCCTATTCTCATGGATCACCAAGCAAGTCTGAACAGATACAATAAAATTGAAATAACCCTGTGTCCTATCAGACAAGCACAGATTAAAGGAGGAGTTCATCAGTAGAAACAGCTGAAAGTCTGCAAGCTCGTGGCAACTGAACTTGCCTCATTGAATGACTGCTGGATCAAGGCAGAAATAAACGAACAAATTTAAAACTTCCTAGAATTCAGTGAAAATGAATACACAATGTACCCCAATTTATGGGACAAAATGAAAGTGGTGTTAAGACAACAGTTAGTACTACTAAGTGACTTAAATAATTGCAGAGATATCATACCAACAACTTAACAGCATACCTGAAAGCTCTAGAACGAAAAGAAGCACATGCATTAAAAAAAAGTGGATGGCAGAAAATAATCAAACTGGGAGCTGAAATCAATAAGATAGAAAAAAAATGTTATAAAGAATCGATGAAACAAACAGTTGGTTTGTTGAGAAAATCAACAAAATAGAAAAATCCAAACTAAGTAATTGGCATAAAGAACACAGCCAAATTAACAAAATCAGAAATGTATAAGGGAACCTAACAATAGACACTAATGAAAGTCAAAAAGCATTAATCATACTTCAAAAGCCTGTATGTGACAAAATTGGACAGATGGTTTTAACTAAATTTCTACCAGACTTTCAATAAAGACCTAATGCAAAAAACCCTCAAATTAATCTACAAAATATAAACAGAAGGAACATTGTCAAGTTCAATTTTTGAGGACACAGTCACCCTGATACTCAAACTACAAGAGATTCAACAAAGAAAGAGAATTACAGAACAATTTGTCTCATGAACATTGATGCAAAATTATTCAATAAAATATTCAGTAAACCAAACTCAAGAACAAATCAATAATAGTATCACCTATGATCAATTAGACTTCATTTCAGAGATGCTGGGATGGTTCAACAAAGAAAAATCTGTTAATATAATCCACCACATAAACTAATTTAAAGAAAAAAGAGCAAAACACATGATCATCTCAGATGTTGAAAAAGTCTTTGACAAAGTCTAACACCCCAGCATGATAAAAAAAAAACTTGAAGCGATCAGAGCTACAAGAGACATATTTAAGTATAATAGAGGCAAGTCTAACCAATATCAAATTAAATATAGAGAAAATCAAAGTAATTCGAAAAATCAGAAGCAAGATCAATGTTTCCACTATCTCCGTATCAATTCAATATAGACTTGAAGTTCCAGCTAGAACAATAAGACAACTGAAGGAGATCAAGGGAACTATGTTGGAAAAGAAGAAGTCAAAGTAATACTATTTGCAGATTACATAATAGTATATATAAATTACCCAAAAATTCTACAAGAGAGCTCTTAAAACTGATAAAAAACCTTTAGTGAAGTGGTCAGATACAAGATTAATTCTAGAAAATTAATAGCTCTCCTATATACTAACAACAAATGGGCTGAGAAATAAATCAGGGAAATAACATCCTTCGCAATAGTACAAATAATATAAAGTATCTTGGATTAACTCTAATTATGGAAGTGAAAGACTTCTGTGACAAAAACTTTAAGTTTTTGAAGAAGGATTTTGAAGAAGATATCAGAAGATGATGGGATTAACATATAAAAAATGACCATCATATCAAAAGAAATTTACAGATTCAACTCAATCTCCATCAAAGTTCCAAAACAATTCTTTACATTCCTTGATAGAACAATATTCAAATTCATATAAAAACAAACACACAAACAACACTCCAGGATAGTTAAAACAATCCTGTACAATAAAAGAACTTCTGGAAACATCACCACCCCTGATTTCAAGCTGTAATGCAGAGCTGCAGTGATAAGAACTGCAGGAGATTGACATAAAAACAGACATATTGATCAATGGTATTGACTCAAAAGCCCAAAAGTAAATCTACATGCTTATGTACACCTGATTTTTGTGAAGGATCTAGAAATATACAATGCAAAAAAAGAAAGCATCTTCAACAAGATGTGATGGTCTAACTAGATGTTGATAAGTTAAAGGATTGCAAATAGATCCTTATCTATCACCCTGCACAAAACTGGTGACCAAGTGTATCAAAACATCAACATAAAATCAGATATACTGAACCTGATAGAAGAAAAAGTGGGGAATAGCATTGAACACATTGGCACAAGAGACAACTCCTGAACAGAATACCAGTAGTGTAGGCAATAAGATCATTCGTTAATTATTGATGGAACCTCAAGAAACTGAAAAGCTTCTGAAAGGAAAGGACACTAAAATTAGGACAAATGGTAGCATATAGAATGGGAACTTTCACCAGCTCCATATCTTCCAGGAAACTAATATTCAGACTATCTAAAGAACTCAAGAAACTGGACATCAACAAACTAATCCCACTAAAAAATGGGTAAAGATCTAAACAGAGAATTATCAACCAAGGAATCTCGAATTACTAATAAACACTTAAAGAAATGTTCCACACCCTTATCTCTCAGGGAAATGCAAATCAAAACAACTCTGAGATTCCATTTTACTCCTGTCAGAATAGTTAAGATCAAACCATAAATGTCATCTCATGCTAGAGAGGATGGGAAGTAAGAAGAACACTTGCCCACTGCTGTTGGGAGTGCAAACTTGTACAACTTTGGAAATCAACAATTCATCTAACTCAAGATCCAGCTACACCAGTCCTGACCATATATCCAAATGATGTTCCATCCTATCACAATGACACTTACTCAACTATGTTCCTAGAAGTTTTATTTATGATAGCCAGAAACTGGAAACAACCTAGATGTCCCTCAGCTGAAGAATGGTTAATGAAAATGTGGTACATTTGCACAATGGAGTATTACTCGGATGGTAAAAACAGTGATATTATGAAATTTGCAAGCAAATGATTGGAGCTAGAGAATATCATCCTGAGTGAGGTAACCCAAACCCAGAAAGACAAACATGGTATGTACCCACTAATAACTGGATATGAGATGTAAAGTAAAAGATAATTAATCTTTTTTGTTGTTGTTACAATCCACAGATTGAGAGGGACTAAGTAACAAAGAGGATGTAAATGTACACAAAAAATCCTTTGGAAAGGGAAATAGAATAGGTTTTGTGGGTGGACTAAGGGTGGACGAGGTTGAGAATAGGATGGACCAGATAGAGGAGAAAATACTGGAAGAAATGACTAGAATGGGGGTAGGCTTTTGGGGGTGAGGTACAAACCTTACACAATGGAAACTCCATGGAATCTATAAGAACAACTCTAGAGAGAGAGACTGAACCAGTCATGTTCTACAACCAGGCAAGGCCTCAATGTGGGGACTGAGAGAATAACCAAGCCACAAAACCTATAGTTTGTCTTGCTTATAGAGCATTCTGGGACCAGAGCTTAGCAGAATTGTCATCAAAGGTACCGTGGAGACTTTCATCCAGCAACTGAATGGGAGTATATGCAGAGACCCACAGCCAAATAGTAGGCAAATCTTGGGAGTCCTGTGGAGGAGGGGGAGGAAGACTCAGAGGAACCAGAAGAGTCAGGGACACTACAAGAACATGGACCACAGAATCAACTCTCTGGGTTTCAAAGGGGTTCATAAAGATCAGGGAGCCTGTAGTGGTCTGGCCTCTGCATATGTTATGGTTGAGTAGCTTGATGTTCTTGTGCGATGCTTAACAGTGGGAGCAAGGGCAATAACTGACTCTCTTGCCTGCTTGTGGAACCCTTTGTGGAACCTCCTGGGCTGCTTTATCTATCCTTGATGTGATGGTAGAGCCTGGTCTTATTGTAGCTCGTTATGAGGTGAGGAGGAGAGATGGAGGGAGGGGATGGAAAGGAAACTGAAGTAGGGATATAATAAATGAAATAATAATAATTTTTTAAAAATGTATAAAACAATTGGAAATAGATATAGTAAATAATTGATTAGTGTATTTATTAAAAGATTTTAGTAACTGGTATCTTTATTCTTTTAAAGACAGTAAAACCTTTTGTTATAAAAAGATAAAAGGAAAGGAAGGGAAAAAGGAAGAAATAAAGAGTGGTACATGCTGAGCTGTTTCTTACAATTAAAATACATCACACATTTAATATCCACAGAAAACCCAAGTAAGGTGTAGAGTATCACTTTGATCACTCAACTAATAGAAAAACAGAGGCACATAATTTAAGTGACTTGTCTCAGCACAACTTAGGTGAACTAGCCTTGACAGACATGTTCTGATCCCTAAGGTAGACCTCATGCCCATATGTCCTTTCTAATTATTATTTTGCCAGTGTTGTGAATCTTTGAAGATAATCACTTGTTCTCTTTAAACTAGACATTTCCTTGTTTTAGAATATTATTTTAACTAGGCAAAGCTATGTTACATTTTTTATGTTGTATTTGTTTAATCATGTAAAGATGTGTTGCTTTGCCTAAGGCATCTGATTAGTCTAATAAAAAGCTGAGCAACCAATAGCTAGTCAATAAAAAGATAGGCAGGACTATCCGGCAGAGCGAATAAGTAGGAGGAGGAATCAAGGCTCGAGAAAAAAATGGAGAAAAGAACTGGGAGGAAAGGAGGGAGATGCTGGAACCAGTGAGCCAGGCAGCCAGCAGCGATTCAGACACAGAATAGGACATACAGAATGAAAGAAAGGCAAAAAACTCTGAAGAAAACATAAATGAATAAAAACAGGATAAATTACGTTATAAAAGCTAACAAGAAAAGATCCTGAGGTAAGGCTGAACATTCATAACCAATAATAATTTTCTGTGTCATGATTTAGGAGCTAGTTAGTAGGCAAAAAAAACAACAACAGAAAAAAAAAAACCCTGCTACTTTCCTCCTCCAACTTGGTGGAGAAGCCCATGAACTCAAAGAGATAAGTGGATCTATTAACATGTGTTTACCAAGGTGTAACCTGACTTGGTTCTAGTGTTTTCAATAGCTACTCCTAGAACTAAATTTCACTTTAAACACACAGGAAATAACATATTTAACTATACAATTTCTGAAACAGTAAACCAATGAATTCAGCATTTTATGTCCTCCAATTTTCATACTTTGGAAATTAAAATACCACAGTTAGAGTTAAGCAGTTAAGTCCCCTCTGTCTAAGCCTGTTAACAGATTGTAAAATGGTCTTGGAGAGCTCCCTCCCCCTGACAGTCCTCCACAGGGAGGCTTCCTGAACTCTTCGATGCCACCTGCTGTACATTTGCTTTCTTGCAGCTTGAAATGCTTGGTAACAGAATCACATGAAAGTAATGGGTTGGGTAGCAGGGGGAAGCATTGATGTTGGACTTGTGAAGAAACTGGGAATTCAGACATGCATAGCAACACTGCCAGTGGTTATTTGATTAACTCTGGACTGTGACTGCAACATTGAGTGTTCCCACGCCCATTAGGCAGGAGGTAACAAAATACAAATACTAGATGTCAGACACAGGGTGTTCAACAGTACAGCATTCTTCTTAGACGCCACTTGAATATGAAAGACACACTGTTTGAAAAGAGGTGACAATATCCCTGCAGCTTTCACAGGATGGGGCCATGGGCTGAAATAAAGCTCTGTGAACAGATATGGTAGATAGGGGTCTCTTAAGGCACAGATAATTTCAAAAGATTTTTTCTGTGTGTATTCTCGAAACATATCTGAAAATTTCATTTGTAAACTATGATTTTGAAAGAAGTATAAGAAATACTTGTGAACATAAAATATCCACCAAGACTTGCTTTTGTGCACACCTGTCCTTATTACCTCTACAGTGACAGTTTTATCCTGCATACTGTGTTGGGCAGGTCCTTATTTTTTGTTCCATTTTTCCTGTGGTTTTGCTCAGTGCAACATTAATCTTTAACAGTGTCATGCATAACCTGTATATTTTTGAACCCTGTGTTACACATAAATTGAACTGTAATGTAAATTCCCATCCCAAATATCATTTGTAGGACATATGGATGTATGACCATATATCCTTTGCTAGACTTGCACACAAAACTATACCAGGCCCTCCTGGGAGACCAATTTCATATCAACATTTTTGAAACATGCTGAAATTACCTAGTAGTTTTGGGCATGCAGTTGTGTGGTACCTCTGCTGCTAGAAGCCGAGAGTCTTAGGAGAGATTTAGCTTCTTTCATAAAGATGCATAGACTGAGGGCAGTTCAGAGCTGACATTCAAGGATGGTTGGACTCTTCCAGACTTGTAATTGTGATCACTGCTAGATTGCCTCTGTGTTTAGGTAATAGCCAAAATAATTATAGTAACACTATTTAAAATAAAGACAAGATCTTATCTTAATGCAGAGGGCGTGCTACATAAAACGTTAGTTACTATTCTTGATTTATTTAACCTAATTTATTGTATCCTTTTAATATTAAATGGTTCTATATTTTAAAATGGATATACGAACCATGGGACATTTATCATTGTTTTTGTGATAAGGTTTCCCCCTATGTTGCCCAGGCTGGCCTCATACTGGTAATCTTGCTTCAGGAACTCCCAAGTGTTGGGTACATAGAAATGTCATGCATCACCACACTTAGCAGGTGGTAGGAGAAATTTAACATCCTCTAAACTCATTGAGCAGTTCCTTGTAAAGAAATAAGCCAACAATTTGTGAGTAGGAAGGACGGATTATTGCTTTTATTCCAAGTTTGGGTTCTACAAAATAAAACTTCCTGTATTAATGCTGATATTCCAAAAGCTTTTGAGGTCTGCATTTTGGGATGAACTTTGCAGGGCACTGGAAGTCAGGGCTTGTTTACCATTCTTATGCTGATGCTTAGCACCATCATGACATTGACTTTCTTCCTGACAGACTTCACACTGCTCTGTTCTTTTCTGGTTTTCTGAACACTAAATATTGAAGCAATCTAAGTAGATATCAAATGTAAACTGTTTGATCCATAGCTTTAGGCAATATTTATATGATCAAGAATATTTGAACTATATTTCTAGCCTGATTTCCGGGAAATGCAGGCAAACATATCCAAATGCAACCTTCCTCTGTCCTTACAAGACTCACATTTCCTTCAGCCTCACACAGATACTCCTCACATACTCTTCTCAGGTACAGACAACTGCAGTGGCCTCTGCTCAATACCCACACAGTGGCATTTGGGGTTACCCTTGCTTATCCTCCTTCTGTCACCTCTATTACAATTCAGCGAGTACCATTGATGTCCCATGGGTTTCACACTTCTCCCACTTCTTTTTGTGCTAATTGCTACAGCTTGCCTCACTGCCATAATTTCTTAAATTATTACATAATTTCTTACAACTTAGTAACATGTTGAACTGAAAAGGAAACTCAACTGACATGTAGCACTTCATTTATTAACAAATATGAGATAAAATTGGTACCATTATTGAAAAAGTTCCCCAAATCACATTATGGCAACAGCGTTGGTAGTTAAACATCAGCTGGCACTGATTTTATAGTAATGATTAATTTTGCATTTGTACTATTTAATGCATGCATCATTCACATTATTGATGATTTACTGTTAGACTTTAATGTATTAATGAAATCACAAATGTTATCCATTTTACTTATAACATAGGAGACTATTGTAGTAGTTCATGCTCATAGGTGCTCCCCCCACATGCCACTTTATGTCTCGTATTTTATTTGTGAATTGCTCAAATATCTTGACTATAATTATTATTACAAATGATGAAAATAGACTCTTAAGCCCTTAGGCAAATGGTAATAGCTATTAAGTTACAGAGTAAGATTCACATTCATGTATCTATGATCCTATATTTCTTTGATCTTAACCAGTCTAATAAACTTCTTCCAAAAGATTTATTATCAGCGAAACTGAGATAGAGTCAGGGAAGAATGTTTCTTTGCTTTCTTTAAGTTCTCACAGAGCACTGTAAAATGTAGGATTTCCCACATAAAAAAATAATCAGAATTACCTATTCTTTTGCTTTCTAGATCAAGATTTCTAGCTTCATAAAGAAGGTCTTTCATAAGGAGACTCCCCCTGTTAACAACCTGAAAGTCCTCAATGAACTTAAAAGAGGTCATTGTCTAAATGAGAGCCTGTCAGCTATAAGAGGCTGTGACCCATTGATTAACTTGCATGAATAAATTCTTACACTGTTGTTTTTTTCTTTATTGAACTTATTGAGCTATACATTTTTTCTCTGCTCCCCTCTTTCCTCTTTCCTCCCCTTCAACCCTTTCCCATGGTCCCCATTCTCCCAATTTACTCAAGAGATCCTGTCTTTTTCTATTTTCCACGTAGATTGTTCCTCATTGTTGTCTAGGTTCTCTGGGATTGTGATTTGTAGGCTGGCTTTCTTTCATTTATGTCTAAAGGCCACCTACGAGTGAGTACATATTATATTTGTCTTCTGGGTCTTGGTTACCTCACTCAATATGATGTTTTTTAGATTCATCCATTTGTCTGCAAATTTCAAGATGTCATTATTTTTTTTTTCTACTGTGTAGTAGTACTCCATTTTGTAAATGTACCACATTTTCCTTATCCATTCTTTGGTTGAGGGGCATTTAGTTTGTTTCCAAGTTCTGGCTATGGCAAATAATGCTCCTATGAACATAGCCAGTCACACTGAANAATGTACCACATTTTCCTTATCCATTCTTTGGTTGAGGGGCATTTAGTTTGTTTCCAAGTTCTGGCTATGGCAAATAATGCTCCTATGAACATAGCCAGTCACACTGAACCTCACAGAAGAGAAAGTGGGAAGTACACTTGAACGCATTGGCACAGGGAAACACTTCCTAAATAGAACTCCAGAAGCACAAACACCGAGAGAAACAATTAATAAATAGGACCTCCTAAAACTGAGAAGATTCTGTAAAGCAAAGGACATGGTTAACAAGCCAAAATGATAGCCTACAGAATGGGAAAAGATTTTCACTAACCCCACATCAGACGGAGGTCTGATCTCCAAAATGTACAAAGAACTCAAGAAATTGGTCATGAAAAGAACATATATTTTTGCCTGGCAATCTTGTCTACTTCTGATATCCAGGAGGATAACTACGTGTTTTTCTTGGGGTTCACCTTCCTATTTAGCTTCTCTAGGATCATGAATTATAGGCTCACTGTCTTTTATTTATGGCTAGAATACACTAATGAGTGAGTACATACCATATTCATCTTTT
>LOEQ01005279.1:42607-58440 GCA_001685075.1 Bramus lutescens
GAAAAAGGTACTGAGCCATGTGGCTAACATAGATAAGGATAATGGGTTACTATATGTTATAAGAGCTAATACAAAGCCTGGGCTAATGGGCCATTCAGTTTATAACTTATGAGACCTCTGTGTGATTTTCTTTGGGACTTGGTGGCTGTGGGAACTGGGCAGGACAGAAACACCAACAAGCAGCCTCTCCTGTTACAGATGACAATCCCCCCTTTCCCTTCCCTGCCTTGGAAGATGCCCTCTATCTGCCCTTATTTGGAGACTCTCTCTAGGTCCAGAAGCCTGGCTAATCTCTAGTATGACCCATATTACCCTTGACACAGTTCCTTGCAGAAGCTTTCCCCCTGCTGCCCATACAGTAATTGGTAATTAGACTTTGTTCTAGGAGCATAAGGATAAGACCATGCTTCTACATGTGATAATTGAGGCTTTACTAGGAGCCTTATGATAGAAGCAATATAATATTTTCCAGTTTCTGAGGTATAGATAACTCCATATGATTGAGTAATATAATTCAGAAAGATGTAGAAACAGTGTTTCAGGATAATTTCATCACACAAAACCACTAGGTGTGAAAACAATCATAAGAGGTTGTCAGAGGGCCAACAAATTCACTAGGTATTTCATTAACACCTACAGACTGAGACATGCTGACCAGAACAAAATCATTTTCAAAAACCTGCCTTTATAATACCATATAGACAATTTGCCAGCAAAATCAAAGTGATAAAAACTCAGTAGATTTCTCAGCCTCTTGACAGTGACATAAACAGATTACTGCATAACTGATGCCCATTTATCCTTGCTGCATAGGTTAGGGAAGGTTTGGCTTAAATTCCTTTTCATAGAATCTGGGGAATTTCTCAGGACCCATTTGTACATCAGAACTTGAAAGTTATTCATTTGGCATATGAGAAAAGCTAAGGCTCAGGAGAACACCTGACTCATACTCAATGTGCCACAAGAAATTAGCGACTGAGCAGGATGCAATCAGGTCTACAGACCTGTTGCAGGCCACCAGGGAAACCCACTAACTGCAGAGCAGCCTTACCTCTTGAAGCACTCTCTTCATCTTCAGTAGCAATGTCTTCACTGCTGTGCACTCCTGCAGCATCAGTCTGAATGGCAGGGAATCTACTCCTCCGTTTTCCTCCACACCGAAAAGAGGACAATCTGCAGAGGGACTGGTGGGCATTCGGCTGACATGGGCACATCGGGATTCTTGATCAACGTCTTTTGTTATTTTCAGGGAAAGACTCCTAACAAGAAAGTTGATAAAAAAAAATTACACTGTGGTGTGCTTAAAGCAGCATTTCCTCCAGTGTCAATCAGTTAATAAGACACTAAGTACTTCCTGTGAACCTTGTCATTTTCTCAAATTAGCCCTTGAAGTGCTCAGACCTTCAGCAGAAATTATGAATTGCATATTTATTGGTAAAATTCAATGACAATTACAGTTTTAGACTATGATATTTCCTCAATCAGTATTTCACTTATACGCAGTATTTATTTAAACAATTTGTAAATGTTGACACAATAAAAAACACTAGAAGACAAATTTTATATCTAAAGTTTCTGATGATATGCTTACGTTATCATGAATGAAAATATTCGGAGACAAAATTATAAGAAATTAGTTTAATAGCTATTGGCTTAAATTGTTAAATCAACCAATAATAACTTTAGTTAGAAAGGCAGCAAACATAGACTTTTACATTAAAATAGTGGCATAAGTGGAAAATGTATAATTCCTTGGTGGCATTAGCATGGAAAAGAAGAAAACTGTGTAATATCTGAAGAACTATCAGTCTAGCATGAGGCCCATTTTTACATGAAGGCAACTCACAGTAGGAATATTCAAGAAAAGTCCTCTACTTTGCACTCCCTCTCACATGCTGCCCTAAAATGTAGTTATTTTCCTTGTCTTGTTAATTCTCTATAATTTACCTTTCTTTGATAAAATATGCAATAATTTCAATGCTGTCCTTTAAGTCATTCCTCATTCCACCGAGTGCCACCTGTGGGTGAAGTTGCAGCTGTTAATAACTTGCACACGCTCCTGTGGTTAACCTGTCTTCCTTCTGTCTAGTTTATGGGACCCTACTTGTAGAACCGGAAGGATGCGGGGAGGAATCAAACAGAGCCTGTATAAAAACCTGTGTTTTCTAAATTGGGAAGAGATATTTT
Organism: Bramus lutescens; assembly: GCA_001685075.1. NCBI lineage: Eukaryota > Metazoa > Chordata > Mammalia > Rodentia > Cricetidae > Bramus > Bramus lutescens. The sequence continues at coordinate 44,795 of LOEQ01005279.1, forward strand.
AACAGGTGTGAATGACAGTCTAGTAAGAAAATAGATACTGACTACAAGACTCTAAGAACTTTGAAAGTATCAGTTATGTGTACATGCAAGTGCACCGTGTTGTTATCTGGAAAAATCATACACTTAGCTCTAATTCCAAAGCCACTTACTGCTACCCCAGCTTTCTCAGACATACAATGAAGATAAAGTTATACCTACTCCTTACTTGTTCAAATATGAATATATTGACACACATGAAAGATCAACATGGTAGCGGGACAGTACCAAACATGCTATTCATGCTTATATATAGTTCAGTTACAGATACAAGATTATAATATCAATAACTCTCTTCTCACTTAAGATGATATTTGTAATTTATATTTAGGAATAAAAGATCCCTCTGAACACAGTGAACTGTACACTTCTTGTTATACATGCAAGTGAGTGCTGCACAAGGTACCACTAGTCACCTTTTAAAATATTGCCAGGCAAAAGGGCAAAGGCAGATGGATTTCCAGGTGCCTAAAGGAAAATCAAAGCAGCAGTGCCTGTGCAAACTGCCATTTGCAGTGGTTTCCTTTCCAATCTTAAGAAAAGATACATATGGTGTGGATACTAAGCTGCTCTCAAAATTTTGAAAGTACTTGCTTTGCCTTAAAAAATATTGTCTATCCTGGCTGTCTATCATTAGAATCTTTTCCACAGCCTAATAGCCCATGGTGACTTATCTCAGGTTTTCTACTTTTGATATGACATATGTCTTGAGATCAAATTTAAAGATCATTATTACACTTATCAATAGTTGGAATCAAGGAACATAGAAATGTTTATAAAAATAAGATGGAGAAAAGAATGGGACAAGTCAGTGTTTAAAGAAATCATTTCACATATGTAAATATATTCTCAAATACATATGTTGTTTTCACTATGATTTATCATATTATTGTAGGTATTCTATGCGTCTGGTTTTCTGTTATTGGCTTAACAAGACAATCAAGTATCTTTCCCAGAAAACTAAAACACACAACACCACAGTACCTGTACATGGAAATAAACTTAACTCTCATGTGATTTTCTTTGATAGTGTAAAAGAGATTCTTTAAAAAAAATCTCACATTGTTCAGACTTCCTCTATCTAATAGATATGGGTCAGTTTTGTAAACCTGTACATTTTTTAGTCTAATGCTCAAGTTTTCTGTGAAATGTATCACTTAAACAATGTAATTTTTCTGGTGTATTGTCACATTTATATGTTCATTTTTCTAAACTGTACATTTCTCCTCTGTGATAATGGGACAGTTTCCTATACCATTATCTATTAATATTCAGAAAATGATTATCTAGAAAATGTAGATAAGAGCATAGAGAGGTGGCTCAGTAGTCAAGAGCATGCCCTAGTATGCTTCCAATTGCAATGATAAACACTGTTTACAACTACTTGGGGAAAGAAAGGGTTTACTAGGCTTAAAGATCCTGGGTGACTATCCATCATAGAGGGAAGTCCGGATAGGAATTCAGGATAGGGACCCAAAACAGGAATTGAAGCAGAGAGTGTGGGGGTATGCTGCTTATTGCCTTGCTCTCCATGATTTGCACAGCTAATTTGCTTATACAACCCAGAGCCACCTACTAACTAGACCTTTCTACGTCAATCATAAATTAAGAAATGTCCTGTAGAGAAGCCCAAAGGTCAACGTGATGGGGGCAATTATTCAGTTGATATGCCCTCCTTCCAGATAGGTCTAAATTTATGGAAAGTAGTAAAAAACCAAGACAGTGGTGTACTTTCTTGTAGACGATCCATGCTGATTCTCAGCATCATGCCTAGTTGCTTAGAACTTACTGTAGACTATCTCCAGGGAAACTGACTCCTTATTCTAGATTTTTCACACCTACACTCACATATGCTCGCTCTCTCTCTCTCTCTCTCTCTCTCTCTCTCTCTCTCTCTCTCTCTCTTTCTCTCTCTCTCTCTCCTCTCTTCCTCTCCCTTTCTCTCTCTCTCACATACATACACACACAATTTTTAAAAAACTGTAAAAAATATAAGAAAAGTAAACCAGAGATGATTAGTTTGAACTCTAAAAAAATATTTCTCTGAAAATTTTAAAAATCTAAAGAAGACCATCAAAAAGTATATTAAGGAACCTGGGAATTGACCACAGATACATATGAGAACAATAATTCATGAGACATTTGACCTATATATTTTTAACTAATTTAAACTATTTAATGAAAAAATAAGGTGGAGAACTCACTATTCATTTTGTTTTCCTTGAAAGTTAACAAACTCTGGCTCTGCTACTATTGAGTTACTATAAACTTCCACTCTACAGCAAGAATTTTATTTTTTTCAGCACAGCATAACTAGAAAGATGAGACTGAACATTTACAACAGCAACTGTATCATGAAAAATATTTATTGTCACTGCTACTTGTTTTGTGCTTTTTTAACTATATAAATAAGAGATAATGATGTCCCCATAGCAGTGTAATTGGAGGGCCCTCAGTTAATATTTCGGAATATACACACCCTACACCTCCAGAGACAAGGATGTCACATTCAAATAGGATAAGACTACATATAAATGGCCAGGACATATGGAAGGGAGTGGTCAGAATCTCTGGTAAGAATTCACTGACTTTCTTCACTGTGCTTGTCTATGAATGAATATAAAGTCAATAATGAACTCAGGACCTCCTACAAGTCATGATGATTCAGACGAATATGACAGCTGTTAGGCTTGGAGGATAGTGTTTTAACCCCCTTGCACACTCATTGGTCTCTTCTGAGTGAGAAGGCATGATGACTATTTTTGTGACTTCCCCGCCAAAGCATACCTTAAAGGGGAACAGTGAGCCAAATAAATCTATTATTCCTTAAGTTGCTTTTGTCAGATTATTTTTAGTCACATCAACTGGAATGAAACTAAACACTGAAGTAAGGAAGCATGCAGTCTAGTAGAATAGATTAGATACATCTTTTCACAGTCCCTGGCCATGAAAATGCCATCCTTTCAGGTTAATGCACTGTTGGGGACAGCACCCATCCCACCCATTCCTATCTCCATACTCTGTCTTCAAATGTTCATATTGCTTTGGGTTGCTTGTTCTTCTCATGGGTCTAATAACAATCTCTTTGTGTGTGTGTGTGTGTGTGTGTGTGTGTGTGTGTGTGCGTGTGTGTGTGGTACTGTACTTGCCACATTGTCATCTAACTAGATTAGGTGATTGTAGAATATTTAAGCATGCTTTGCAATTCTAAAAGCCCAGCTTCCAGCAGTATCCCAATAGCTGTCGGTGGCGTGGGTGAAAGCACAACAATTTCACATACATGAAGCAAATTGCTAAAGATTGTACAGTATTAGCCATAGACTTATAGATTACAATTGCTGATGAAAAATTTGAGAAATTTGCTTGGAGGATTACCAAAGACAATTATAAAAAATAAAAAATTAAAAAATTTAAAAAAAAACACAAAGGCAATAATATTCAAAACAAAACCATTCATTCAGAACCTTAGCGATATGTAGAAATGTAGGCTAATAACTCTGACAGGTAACAATGATGATGGCAGAAAGAATGATAAAGGGTGGAATATGAAGGGGCATCAATGAATTTCATAAGTAGACAGTGTGGGGCTTGCTGATGTGTTTAAGGAAAGCTCTTACTATTGTGGGATGCTTGGTTAAAAGCCGGCTATTTGATGTAAACTTTCTGTAAAGTTTAAGAAACATTGCCATTTAGTTACATATCTTTCCTAACAAGAAATGTTGGGGAATGTTATTTTTAAGGTGTGTTACTTTTGTTTATGTTGCAATTGTTTAACTCTGTGAAGCTGTGTTACTGTGCCTGTCTAGAACACCTGAGTCTAATCAAGAGCTGAATGGCCAATAGCGAGGCAGAACAGAGGAATAGGTCGGGCTGGCAGGCAAAGAGTATAAATATGAGGAGAAATCTGGGAGCTGGAATCTGAGGATCGTGGAATGAGAACGGAAGGGGAGGACTTCAGGGTACAGAAGACACCCAGCTACACAGCCAAGACATGGAGTAAGAAGGAATGAAAAGGTACAGAAACAGAGAAAGATAAAAGCCCTGAGGCCAAAGATAGATGGGATAATTTAAGTGAAGAAAAAATAGTAAGAAACAAGTCAAGCTAAGGCTGGGCCTACATTCATGGCTAACACTAAGTCTTCATGTGTGATTTATTTGGGAGCTGGGTAGTGGGCCCCCCCAAAAAATCCAAAAAACCAAAGAGTAAACGAGCAAAAATGTCACACTACAAGTAAATCTAATTACACCTCACACAATCATTTGATCTACAAATGAAGCAATGCCACGTCCTGAGTGAAGTATAATGTGTGCTTGTAGTTGCATTAACAAAATAAAAGAAGCTAAAAAATAAGGTGTTTGTAGTCAATGAATAGTGCTCCTTTAATTACCAATCCTAATTTCATCTCCAACCTTTGTGCTTTAAAAACTATTTTATTTCTCAATTGCATTATTACTTATATACAAAACACCACAAGCTATATTTAACCAACCTAAAACATATTACAGCCTGCATTAAACGGACTGCAATCCAGGTTACTGATAACTACATTAAACAACACCTACATTGTATAGTGAATGAAAGGGCTAGCCCCACAAGCCCTACCAAAACTGGATAGTTGTCACATTTTTATGAAAGTTTGAAAAGACAATTTTATGTCTCAGGACTAAAAACATGAGCTATAAAAAAAAGTCAGAAAGAGTTAGTTATAATATTTTAATTATCAAATTTGTTTAAAAACATTTGTGTTCTTAGAAAATCATATTAGCATAATAGTAACTGAATAATCCCTGTAACAATTTTTAAAAGTTTAACCCAGTATTTCTTAACCATATGACAACAGTCAGTCATGATTTTTATAATAATATGTATTGGTTTCTGTAAAAACTAAAGCTGGGAAATTTTATCAAAACTAATTTCCTGAAAAAATGTGCTGATACCTTATAGTATGAAATAATTTCAAACATACTGTGATTCCAATAGTGATGTCAAAATCCCCATAAACCTTAGAGGGCAAATAACTGTTATCAAGGAAGTCCTTTAAAGATGCCTGACTATAAAAAATGCATTTTCTTTGTGAATAAGAGAAACTTAACCTTTAACAGAAAAGAAAGAAAATTGATGATTCCTTCTTTCTCTTGGAACTGGACCCACCAGTAAATATTGCTAAACATAACAGGTCTGATGACCAGTATCAAAGTATATCTGGGTTAATAGGTAAATGTCACAAAAAACGCCCATAGTAGAAACACTTGCTGCAGCACACAAAATCCTTGATGTTTGTAAGAGAATATGAGGCTAGACCTTGAAACAGGACATGCAGATTATCGTATATGAACTAATTAAACTACAGTTCACAGTAGCAGAATTACTCTTCTTTACTGATCAGTACAGCAAGACAAAAATGATATTCCATGTGGCTATTATCTCAAGGTCAGATAAGTCAGGAAGCACACAATGGTTTGTGCTTCTGTTGACAAGTCCTTTCTAACTCTGGAGACACAGTCACATAGATCCCTGGGCTCTGTCTTCTTCTTTGAATGTTATCTCTGGTTCTTTCTCTCTGTGCTTTAGTGTACTTGACATTTAGACAAGATAACAGTGGCCATGGGTGGCATGGCTTCTCTTTCAAAGAAGCAGCCGAGACACAGATTGGTATCAATGTTGTTTTTGCAAGAGGTCTGAGAATAAAAAGTCAATGTGCAGACTCTTAACATAACCAAAGAGGAGCTGAAAAAAGGCCCCTCCGGTTCATTCTTTACCTCAAAATAGCTCACTTATAAAGGAAAACAAAAAATAAACTTCAAAAATCAAACAAGCCCATTCAGAGTAAACAAGAATACAATGGAAAAGTTTGCATGTCACATCTACTGTTTTATATTTGAAGAGGAAAAAAAATATTCAGAGCTTTAAACATAGAAAGTCTGTTCCCAGAGAGTGCATCATCACCTCTCCACCCTCATCAGGGAAGGCTATTTGGCAAATGCCTCAGTGATGTACCACACTAAATGTCACACCCCTCGGGGATAGATAGATACAGGTAATTATAACACCTGAAAGAAATTAGCATTATATATTTGCATTTGTTCTTTTTTTCTTCTACAAGCATCATGGTTAAATGTTCATCTCCTGGGAAAGCCCTTTCTGTCCACCACTGCCCTGACAGTCTTCTCGGGGGAATGTGAAGCAACATCCACCCCACCTTGCCTACCTGTCATTGCCTACCTGTCATGACTCTTGATCTGCAGATTCACATTCCCAAATACAAACAGCAAAAATGACAGAAAACCACTTTGGCTCATTTATCCTCACAAAGCATCACTGAGGAGCCAGTTCTATAGGACAGTCTGCCTCGTACTTGGCTCTTATATTTGCTTTGGTGCTCTGCTGCCATCACCATTCCTTGCAAGTTCCCTTTTCTCATGACCACTAAAATCTGGTTGGCCTTCATTTAGCTCAGCCCTGAGCCCACTGCTGTTCCTGATCATCTGAGCCTTTAAAGATTGACCTTATTCTTGTGAGCTACTACTATTCTCCAACAAACACTTCTGACACATTTTGTGTATGTGAACAAAAGTGTGTCTCTGGAATTTCTTCCAAAGGTCTCTATATCCTGGTTTCAGGGAGCTCCTAAAGTGAAGGCTCACACACAGTGTGACATTGTCCCATTACTCTGCTCCTCAGATGGTTTCTGACACATCCCTCTCTAAAATCTTCAGCTTTGCTTTAGAATATTATTGCTGTATACAAAATAAGAATTCACTAGTTAGATGCTTTATAAAAATTTCTATTTTAATTTATAGGCTAATCACTTCTTCCTATTGCTCCACTCCAACATTCCAGTGCTATGTCCAAGCTCTTACCCCTCTCAACTCTCCAGGGAATTGATTCAGCTTATGAGCTCTTAGTTTACGAGGAACTGTACAACATTGATGTTTTAGAAAATTACTTCTTATCTATAAAAATGCAACATAAAACATAGAGATGCTTAGAGCATGGTATCTGCCCAAAGCAGGCATTTGGAGTTACTTGATGAATCCAGTGCTATTCAGTAAAGTGCTACATGTTCTGTCCAAAAATTGTACTGCATTTAGAAGGAAAAACATGTTAGCTATTCTGCAAGTGACGTGTTTTTGCCAGGGGAAAAGCCACCTGAGAGGTCAGCATTAGAACATTATATGAGCTGTGTTTTAATATCCTTATTTAAAATGGAGTAACATGCACCATAAATCTTGTAAGTCGTACATTATAGTGCTCAAATTTCTTTTCAGAGGTAGTGCTAGTAAATTGACTTTAACTCATTTTCTCCCTTTGTTCATTAGAAGTGCAGAAATTGATGGCTGGTTTCCGTGATTATCTTGTCTTTTAGGTGATAGACTATTTTCTGTTCTCAGAGTATATTGTCCTCCTAAATTATCAAGAGAAACTTTAGGAGATGTTTTCCAACATCTTAAAAGTAATTATCTTTTCAATACATTAAGCTTTTCCTATATGTGTACCTTCCTAAAAGTTCTATAATCTGAAATTTTACCTTGAGTTTGAACAAACACTTCATGTAGATATGAACAACTATCATTTGAATGATTTATAAGTTATATACATTTTTAAATACAGTAATTTTAAATTATACTGATCTAAGAAAGGGAATAGATGTCATTAGATTTTTTTACAGCTGTGTTTTAAAAGCAATGAAAGAAAAGAAGGGAAAGAAAGGGAGGGAAATGTACAGAGAAAGAGTCTAAAGTGTTTGAAAGAATTTGAGCAGTTTGTATATACAGAGAAATTTATATAATAAGAATACTGATTAAACTTGTGGAAGAAAGTTTATCTTTTTTTAAGATGGTGCCTTAGGTAAATTTTCTATTGCTGTGATAAAACACTGTGACTGAAAGCAACTTGGGTTTATTTCTTTTTACAACTACCAGAACACATTCATTAACCGGGTGAAGTCAAATCAGAAACTGGCAGAAACTGAAGCAGAGACCATGGAGAAATGCTGCTCACTGGCTTGATCTACATGGCTTGCTCATTCTGCTTTCTTATACCACCCATTACCACTTGCCCAAGGATGGTACTACCCACAGTAGGTGGGAAACTTTGGCATCAATCATTAATCAAGAAAATGGCCTCAAGTTGCCTACAGGCCAATCATATGGAGGCATTTTCTCGATGAAAATTACCCTTTCCTAGCTAATGTATAGGGGTTTCTTTTCATGCTATATATATTTTTTACTTACAGTGAGTATCAAAGAAATGGGCTTTATGTTTTAATATATATAGTAACCATTGACTTTATGTATAATATATGCTAAACAGTATTCATAAATTGTTAGAAAATGTGATCCTCTTCAGGAGTATTGTAAAAGTATTTCTATGAGAATTGTTTAATCATGAACACACATAAATGAAGCATGCCAGCCATATAAGGCCTAATGTACACTTAAGAAATTGTTTACTTTGGGTTTTTACACACTGGGAAACTCAGGCATTATTCATTAATGTCTTTTCTGAGATTTGTGGTGTCCTTTCTGTAAAGCAATTGAGATTTGAATAGAACCTCTGACCTCAAAAAACAATAAAGCAACAAGGGGACAAAACACTATCTTTGACCTCTGCATCAAGTTCTAAAGTTTCTGAATTTACCTAGATTTCACAAAAGGTTAGAATTTAGTTGCAAAATAGCTCAGTTTTTTAAAGAAAGGTGAGTATGCATGTTGTCTTAACTTTTTAATGTTGTGATGGAACATTATGATCAAAGCAACTTACAAATGAAACCATTTAATTGGTCTTCCAGTGATGTGGGAATTTCTTGTGTATATGTGTTGCTTTTATTGTTTAATGAATAAAGTTGTTTTGGTCAATGGCTTAGCAGAGTACAGACAGTCTAACATCTGTAATATTCTATTAGTTCTATTTGTTCAAAATGTATGTGGTAATATGTCTGGATATTAAAAGCAGATATGCTTCTATCAAAAATATCACATTTATATTATTAACAGAAGACTTTTATTATATAATTTATAGAAATCATTGGCTTGACATTTTCGTATTTAAATAATTGTAGAAGTACATCATTCAAGTGGTATATTTAATAATAAATACTCTATGTTCTAGCACCTGAAGGAGATTGAGAGCTCCATGATCATACTTAAAAACTATTGAAATTATGTGACCTATCCCTTGTGTGATTAATCAAGCCATATATATTGATAAATAATTTAAAAATTAGGTTGTTTATCTCAAATAGAAAATTTGCACTCTAGCATCACATCCTTTTATCTATCAAAAGAAAGAGTATGATAGACACATATATATGTGTCTATATATATATATATATGCACACACACACACACACACACATATATATATATATATATTTTACTTAACAGTACTGGGATTAATTTTATTCTTTCAGACAAGAAATAGTATTATCTGAATACATTTGACATACATTTCTTTTAGGTAATATGTCATAATATTATGAAACTGACTTATAAAACAAATAAATAAGCACATCAATATCAATTTAGTTAAGAGAAAGGCTTAACAACTCAACCCTTTCGCAGGCTGAGGAAAGAAGAATGACTTCATTTGTCCTGATTTCTATTCTTACAGTTTCTATTATCTAGTAAGGGATATAGTTGGAGCACGTGTTTCAGTATGGGCATGTGGCTGAATAAAGAAAACCACCCACACCTCTATTATAGCCAAGCACAGCAAATGCACAGAGATGCAGCTATTCTGGACAGCTACAGAAACATGGAATTCTATCTTCAAAGCAGTTGTACTCGATGCAAGTATTGGATTTTAATATAATCGTATCAGGACAAATGGGGTGAAGTGCGGAAAGAAACCCATAAAGACAGAACCAAATGAATAAAATCATGGTGTGAAGATACTTGAATAGAGAGATAAAACTTCAGAATAAGCAGCTTTCTTTATTATAAATGAATGAAGCCGCTAAACAGAAGACTGCTCGAAATACCCTTAATAAAAACATTTCAACAGAAACAGAATTATTGGGTATGAGATAAATAAAACATGAAAGAAGGGAAATTGAAATTTCTAAATAATATGTGAGAATACATTATTTTCATGCTTAACATTCTAAGTTAGCAGAAGCAAAACAGTTCCATCGTGTTTATTAGACTTACCAGTTCCATTATCACTGGTTGACTATATTTTACATATGTGACCGAGTATATGCTGGTACTTACAAGCCTGACCCCACATACACATGTATCCATCTCAAATGTTCTCCTCTGAGACTATGTATGAAAACTGGCTGTGATAGGATATCATGAGCCAACATGATTATCAGTTGCCTTCATGTTAGTAATACTAGTCACAAAGTATAATAGTCTGTCTTGGACACTGGACTCAGTTAAAGGAATCTCTAACAGGGAATAAAACATCATAGATATGCACATCCCAGCGTCAAAGTTGAAGTCTTCATGTACTCTACACACTAAGGGGGTGTGTTTCTTAGGAAACAACAGGTTAAATCTATGTAGCTGATTAGAAATATTCAATAATTAGATATGTTTTCCATCATTTGAGATGTCAAGAACATTTTGCAAGTAAGGAAGCAAAACGATGATAGAAAATGAAATGTCTCCAACTTCATCTTACTTAGAAAGTAATAACTTAACCTGACATTTTCTTTAATTAAGCTCTAAAGCACAGACTTCTGGACCAAAAACAAAGGTTTCCTGACATCTCTTTGCTACAGGGAGATGCAGAGAAATCAGGAGACACTCACAGTAACAACGACTTGTGTTACCAGAGGGTAAGCTCCAGAAATAGTCTTCCACATACAGAACAAATGCACACATGCATTTGTTACATAAGGGACACACTACCATGGCTTTCTAAGGCCACATGACAAACTGTCCATTGTGTAATCTAAAGCTGATTCCTACACAAACAAGCATCCTTGCAAAGATATTTACCAAGAAATATGGCATATGTGTTTGCTTGCAAAACTGGTGGAAATGTAAGGCCCCCAGGGGGTCAGTCTCTTCAAACAGGCTTTTGAGTTGGGGTTCTTGTCATATCATAGGTTCTCACTGTAAGGGAATGACATTCCCTGCAATTTTCACTATTTCTGGATTCAGAATAACCAGTATTGAGTATCTTGTCTCATAATTTGTGTGTAGAGCATTCATGTATCCTCAAAACTGTGTTTGTTGCACATAAGATGTACCAGTCATGTAATTCCAGCTTCCCTGTCCTCACCATTTTGAGGTGCCTATTCCACATTAATTCTCAGATTTCTATAGCTGGTGAATCCCAGCAAAGAGTGGGTGGACACTGAAATAGACAAATATCTTTGAAATTGGTAGATTTGTCAAATAGAGTGAATTGAACTTATGTTTGAAAATGTCATTCTAAATACAGCAGGCTTGGTTTTGTCAACCTATAAAGAAAGGAATTTTCTTTCATCAGAGTAAACAAGTATATTGCTGTCAATAAATTCAAAAACTCATATCAACTCTGTGAGCCAAGGTTTTTGGTGAATTTAACGAGAAGTTTATATTTGTGTAGCATACTGATATTATAATGAAGAACTTGCTTCGACCGAAAATAAAGGTTTACTTCATGTTCTCTGTTGTCTTTGAAACGGTTAATATAGCCAATAAAAGATTGTTCATGCTTTTGAATTTGTGTCTCTCTATTATATTACCAATTCTTTGTTGATGCCCGTGTTAGGTTTGTGACAATTATCCTAGACCTCATTCTCAAATGCTTGAAAATCATAACAAACCAATTTAGGTCTCAGAATAACTAAATATACAACATATGTAATAAAGTTATTGCACACAAAAGTGTTTTGGCTCATAAAAATGACATGGTCTTAAACTTCAATTTCTCTGCCACTGTGATTTGAAGTTTTATTTATGCCCCTCAATCCTGACATACCTCATTGTTATTTATAGCTGCAAATGTTCTTCAGTGTAGGTTTGCACATAAGTATATGGAAAATACAATGTATATCACACAATCCTTGTATCATTGTTGAAACGCATCGAGGGAAAAGGCAAATACTTTGCCCACACTGCTCAGGCTAGGGACACTCGCTGTAGGAGACCACACTGCCCAGGTTGTGGACACTCGCTGTAGTGAATCACAGCGCTCAGGCTGTGGACACTCACAGTAGGGGACTACACTGCTCAGGCTGTGGACACTCACTATAGGGGACCATACTGCTCTGGCTGTGAACACTCGCTGTAGGGGACCATGCTGCTCAGGCTGTGGACACTCGCTGTAGTGAACCACAATGCTCAGGCTGTGAACACTCGCTGTAGGGGACCATACTTCTCAGGCTGTGGACACTCGCTGTAGTGAACCACAGTGCTCAGGCTGTGGACACTCACTGAAGTGAACCACAGCGCTCAGGCTGTGGACACTCGCTGTAGGGGCCCACACTGTGGTGGACCACACTTCTCAGAGTGGATAAACACCCTATGATGAACTCTGCTGCTCAGATTTTCAAAATATACTGTGGTGGACCACATTGCTCTGCTTGTATATAGACACTGTAGTGGACCACACTGATCATGTTGTATACACATACTATTGTGGACCATAAACTGGTGGGCCACGCTTCTTACATTTTACACATGTACTGTGGTGGACCATCTTGCTAACACTGTGATTATGAACTATGCTGAACCCAGTGTTTAAACTGTATACAGACTGTGGTGAGCAACATTACTTGCAATTGTATACACATTCTATTGTCCAACTTTACCTCCGAAAATGACATATCAAACAATCAAAATAAAACAAAATAGTACAATATGGAGAACTGGAACATTATCAGACTTTTAGCTTAGTACTGCCATTATATAGATCCCTCTGGGAAGGGGAAATAGGCAAGATCTCCTGAGAAAAATTGGGAGCATAGGGGTTGGGAAAAAGGGCTGTCAGAAGCGGGGGAGGGTGGAGAAGGTAAGAGGGGCTGGAAAACTTGAGGGAAGAGGATGGGGATGGTTGGAATGGGGGAAAGACAGAGACAGAGAGCAAGGAAAGCAATATCTTGATTGAGGGAGCCATTAAGGCGCTAGCAAAAAACGTGGCACTAGAGATATTCCTAGGAATCCACAAGCATGATCCCAGCTAAGGTCTTAAGCAATTGTGGAGAGGATGCCTGAACTGGGCTTCCCTGTAGTCAGATTGATGACTATCTTAAATGTCACCATAAAACCTTCATCCAGCAACTGATGGAAGCAGAGGGAGAGATCCACAGCAGAGCAGTGTGTTGAACCCCAACGTTCAGTCCAAGAGAGGGAGGAGCAAGAATTCAAATAAAGACATCAAGACCATGATGAGACCACCCACGGAAACAGCTTATATGAGCCAACAGGAGCCCAGCAACTCTAGCCTGAGAGTGAGGGAACCAGCATAGGATCAAACTAGGCCCTCTGAATGTGGGTGACCGTGGCATGACTGGGGCAGACTGTGGGATCACTGGCAGTGAGAGCAGGATTTATCCCTACTGCTTTACTGGCTATTTGAAATCCATTCTCTTTGGAGAAATACCATGCTCAGCATAGATATAGCGGGGAGGGCTTTGGGCCTGCCTTAAAGCAATGTGCCTTACCTTCTC